>CAJVPI010000489.1:0-28613 GCA_910592345.1 Paraglomus brasilianum
ACCGTCAAATGGGTAGTTAAAAATGACAACTTCACCTATCCTTTTACAATCAAGTTTTCCACAATTAAAATATTGTTATTATCGTCTTTCTCAATTTCGCCTCTGAATCGATACATATTCGATTCGATGTATACATGCCGGAAGATAAACCAGACTGGCGGGCAACAATGACTTTTGCATTAGATGACATACTCGAACTAGCCGGCACGATAACATGACTGTAAGTAATTAGCATATGACAACTATTCACTTTAATTATTCTAAACCTTGTCCACTTACTTACTCCAGATTACGTGTAACCCATTCAAGTGCGTATAATTCATCCAATATACCACATGCACACACGTACGCGGATCCGCACAATCGCCACGCTGCCCAAGTACGAAATAATATCACCACGTTTACCTCTCGTACTACACAATACATAAGCGGCAGTGGATCAAACTTAAATATAGCAGAATTTGATATTACAGCATACCACGAATCCTCCAAGAAAAATCTACATTCAGAGAACAAAGAAGGGAAAATAGGATCTCGGGTATCGCTGGTAGGAGAGCTGGACATACACAATAACAAACTTTATATGCAACTCCACAATTTCGAATTCATCTCCACCCACACCTTCTCATTGATTATACCACATCATTCTCCAACAACTCGCCTCACAGAAAAGATCTTATTATACGAATTTATCGAACATTCTCCACCAACTCAATAAATCACTACGCCTTCGAAACATCCAAAAACAACTACTACAACTAAGTCTGTAGAATCCATTTCTACTCTAGATAATTCAAGCGAAGAACAAGCGAATTCAAAAAACAAATCAACACTATCAAAAAGAGCACTACGATATCTAAGGACAAGCCCAAGCTTCCCAATCTAGCGCCAGACATCCTACGTGCAATTGTACTTTCTCATCATTATAACGATAAAATCAATTTCCTTAATTAATCAATTTATTTATAGTTACGCCAACGTATTGTCATACCGGGTCACTTTTTTGTCCTAACCCAACCCAAAAAAGGGAATTTAATGATAGGTGAGAAAAATTTGCAATCAGTACCACACAAATAAACACATCCGATCCGATCGATCCTTATTATTATTATTATTTAAACATAATCTAATATTATTACTCTTCCAATACCAAATCTTCTCTGACCCTCCTCATGGAGTTCTTCTCTACAATCCACCTGGAACGGGCAAGACTATGCTTGTAAAGGACGTTGCTCATCATACAACTGCCTTGAAGAAAGCTCGAAACGTGTTACCGCTTACTTACCACCGCTCGTAAGAATAATATCAGAATCATGGTCGACGCTGAACAACTTCGCTTTCAACCTGCCATCGATAATATTGCTATGCAAGCTATCCTGCGAATATAACAAAATGCACAGAAATCCATATAATCCGATCGTATTAAATACCCATCAAATCTACCTCAAGGATGGCGCCAACAATTGGAGACAAGGTTCGCATTTGCCGGGAAACTGGTCAGTATTGCATGCCACGTCTCTGCTACAGTATAATAAATTCCATATTTATTTGTCACCTATTAATATTTCATCTTTATTAAAACGACCCCAGTTTCCTTTTCCATCATTTTACTTTACTATTTACCGTACCTACCTGATTGCGTTTTATATAAAGAACACATCTGCGATTCTATCATATTTTTCGGCATCTTTCTTCCGCATACCTCTTATAATCCGACGATGTTAATTCAACTGCCGTACACGTTCTCCAAGTCCAAGAAGAAAACAGAGCAATATACTGTTCAAAGCTAAAGGCGTCTTTCTCAATTTCGCCTCTGAATCGATACATATTCGATTCGATGTATATGTTATATATAATTATTTCTAAGTAGTGTATAGTAATAGCATAATTTATATTCTAATTTATTATATTAAATATCGTTATTTATCACCTGATTTTATGACTTGATTTTATTATTATTATGGCCTGATTTTTTATTGCGTCGTCGCCTGACCAAATGAAGTAAATGATCGATTATTCCGCACAAATATTTATATATATAGAAATGGCATGATTTTTTGTGTAATACGTAACGGGATATAAACGAGGTTAGATAACTATAAATTGAGAATTGTCAAAGTTGGGGTTAGGGTTATATCTGAGTAGGATAAAACTGAAGTATAATTGGAATAGGGGAAATTCGTTGGGGGATATAACTGAGGTATGACTTACTGCATATATAATTTCATTATATCGAGGGAAATTTTAATAATACTGTTTTTGTACCAGAGGAATTCTTTACTATAGCGCGAAATTCACTGTGTCGAGACTTGACTATTGACTGTACTAAGAATATTAGCTACACCCTCACGAAATGCGATCTTATTCAACACTATGCGTGCCTTTTCAGGAATGCATTCCCACCAACTTTATATTTATTTGTTTGTACAATATATCATTGTAACGACAATTTAATGTTGACGAATACTCTTTCAACAAACGCTCGTACTTTTATTTGTGGAATATTGGAAAACGTTCCCTTATTAGTTTGATTGATGAATATCTGTGCGTATTCATTAAGGTTTAAGTGCATTGTATATGGTCAGATGGTTATACTGCAATGCCTTTTGTTATACTAATACGGTTTCAAACAATAGAATTTATTTATAGACTGCAGTTATCCATTTAGGTTTGTTCTTTTTAAGATATGAGGGACATAGCATCAAGGGATCGAACAGTAATTTTCTATATAAATATTTTACATATGGCGTTGATCTCTATACTGCTGTCATGCATTTTATCATGTGTGACAAAGCGCGAGCACACATTTGCTATCCTAAATTTACCAATAAACTTTTTCATATTTGATTCGGTTATGGTTAGATTCGGGATCGTCATAATTAAAAATACGAATTCATCCTATAGTCTGATATTGTATACGACCATTACTAATGAACTATTACAGTGTATGTAAACGAAAGAGCTAAAGAGCTGCTGCATTCGACATGAAGGGTAACCAGTCACTTGTGTTGCAAGCATGCTATCAAAGAAACTAGCAATCTCGATATAACAGTAGCAGCGATCTGTCGATGAGACAATAATTACATCATGCGCATCGTTTATTCATGGGACTAGTATTAGTATCAATGTTTGTAGTATATTTTGAGTTACAAGTATAATCGCATGAGCTCTAGTTGCGTTCCATCAAGCGTAATCACTACATGCACAAAGAATATCAAACGCAAGTTTTAATGTCGTCAAGAAAACTTCTGCAAAAGTAAATTCTTTACAAGTCATCGAAGAGCATAGTAAATTTATGGGAAACATGTGAATTATTATTGTTAAATAGTCAACGAGGAATAATCGCCGTTGATGAGCAAGTTTATGATATCCTTGAGAATAGAATCAGTAAAGGCAAAAAAACCTTTACTAATCAATAAAAAAGAAGTTTTTATGAACCGATCGACTGTCTAATAGCGGATTAATGTAATACAAAATTAAATGTTTCCTTGATGACATTTCAGGCCTTGTTTTTACTTGCCAGTAGAATATTATTTTATACATCCCGACGAGCTTATCGACATCATGCAAATATTCTAAATTATGTAATCGAACATCACACGTGGAATGACATCGGATGATACACCGCATACGGAATTTTTCTATGCCATAATCATAAAACATATGAAAAAAAAACCCGCTCGGCCAATTCTATAGTTTATGGCATCCAGTCACGTACTAGTCAATTTTACTCACCAAAAATACACACGTCGTGTGCATGAATCACCAGATTTACCCCTCCCGGATTACATATAAATTGAGAATGCGGAATGACCGCACACTTTGCGGAATATATCTCCACACTTGTTACGGCTATAACTGCCTCAGTATCCAAAGCCACTTCCAACACAGATACTTGTATCTGGCTTAATTGTGTGTCGTCCCTTTTATATTTCCTCAAGAGATACTTTTTTAAAAACCACATCAACCATAATCATCGGTCTAATCCTATCAACATAATATGTGGAACGACAAGTTTTTCGTTCTAAATACGCTCAATGCGGCAGCACTTCTATTCTCTATAATAGTTCTAAGTCTGCTGGCTGGATGGGCATCAAATACACAAAGGGACTTTGACATTTTACACCCAACCGACTTGTTTCTCACGACAACGATTGCCGTCGTATCTGGAATGTTTAGTTCCGGTAACATAATTCCGTCGGTCATGCGACGATTAGGATATTCAAAATTCGTTTACATGACTCAGCGTATACTGGCCGGTTCGTGGTTTCTTGCCTTTATGTCTATGACACTGTTGGAGAACAAGAGTGGTATTTTGGATAAAAACCTGGAATTGACTTCCGAGACTGCAAATGTCGAAGCCGCCATACTGGTCAATAGACTCGCTAATGTTATCAGAGTATTGACGATTTTTAATGGATGCATATACGTTGGTCTTTCGTATATCGTTTACAAGATAAGCGTAGGCAGAGGACTATCAAACTTAACCAAGCTTGAAAAGTTTATTCGGCACAGTCAGTACATACTTCGAAACAGTCAGTGCTTTTTCCGAAACAGTCAATCCGGTTTTCGTCAGTCCATGTTTGCAAATAACGTAAGTAATTGAAAACTCGCATTTATAAAATCATGAAAGGAATACTTTTTATCAACTGTTATCATAACAAACATACTCACCCACCCCCACCCGTCTTCTCTTTGAATAGGATACACTT
Organism: Paraglomus brasilianum; assembly: GCA_910592345.1. Lineage (NCBI taxonomy): Eukaryota > Fungi > Glomeromycota > Glomeromycetes > Paraglomerales > Paraglomeraceae > Paraglomus > Paraglomus brasilianum. Next base: position 4,713 of record CAJVPI010000489.1, read on the forward strand.
AAATCCCAGCCCACGGAGGTCGTTATTCGTGTACCAGATCGCGCATTTACCAAAGAAACACGCGAAGACGAAAAACAAGTGTATGCGTGTGCATTGTATGATTACAATGGCTCCGATGAAGTCGACTTGAGATTCAAAGAAGGAGAAGTTATTAGAGTAACAAAGTACAGCCGGAATCAAAATGAGTGGTGGGAAGGAGAAGTAAACGGACAATATGGAGAGGTAAGAAGAGTGGTGGTGGTGGTGGTGGTAGAATTGTATTGTAATACATTTATTTTGAATTAATGGCTAACACATCCATTTCTTTATCAACAGTTTCCTGGTACATACGTGAAAGTGGTCTAATCATAATACCGGCATGAGCGCATATAATATAATACAGTACAGTACAATACACTATACAAATATACCAAGCATCGCATTAGAATAATATAATACAATGCAATGCAATATAAAGCAAATAATTGTAACAATAATTGTATAACTCCCTTTACATGACTGTTATCACAAGGTTGATGATGAGCAAACCGTAAATAAATGCACATGTTGCGTGCGGTTGCGAGAAATAGTTAGTCGAAAAATGTACCTTGTTTGACAGGTGATTCCGGGGTAATATCCATTTTTGGAATATTTGATTTTTAAACACATTTTAAAGAGAGAGCGAATAAATATTAATTAAGTAACCATATCAAGTTCTCATATCCCGAATGTAACCAAAATGGTTTACTCGAATCCGTCGATCGCTTCTCGAAAGAAGGGTGGGATCGATTTATTACACGTATACAAGTTATGACTGCTATATAAGCCAAAGATTGTCTAATACGCATGGCAACTTAAAACTTGCATTATTTCCAAACGCGAATAACGTAGAAAAGGAGAGGGAGAGGTGTATGATTAGTAAACCTCTTGATAAATCGACGATGCGCGATTGCCAAATTTCACTTGGAAAATATCGACTTATCTGGCCAGAGAAGCAAAAAAGAAAAATCAAGACTTTTGCATAGCCGTTTTAGATCGGAAAAAGACTTCCGTGAAAGGATATAATAATAACAAATTTTGTGGGGTAAAAAGAACGTATACATTGTTGTAATAGCAAACCGGTAGTATGAAGCTGTTATGGCAATGCTTTTCCAATGCCAATAATTGTGTAATGCGCTGTTCTAATAAACGTTTCTATCACTACGTAAGAGATTTTCATCCAGTTTGCTTTTCCTTTGGCTTGTAAAAAAATTCACTAGTTTAATTAAAAGATAGCGCCTGGCATTGCAACTCCCGTCCTGCTACGCAGGGTGTCTGAAAAGCTTTGATAATGATTTTAATTCAAAATAAATTACTACATCTCTTCAAAGTACTCTCCGCCTACTTCTACGCAACGTTTAAGCCTTTTCTGCCAACTCTGAAAGTACTTATCTTTTGGTATGCTGTCAGACACTGCCCGAACAGCCCATGCAAGATTTTCAACATTCTCAAACTTGCTTCCACACAGTTCTTTTTTATTATAGGAAACAAAAAAAGTCACAGGGAGCTAGATCTGGACTGTAAGGGGGGATATGGCAGCAATTAGACCCTTCTCTCTTTAAGTAACTTCTGCCTTGTGAGGTCATGATAAAGAATCACATCACAAACAGTGCGCCTGCAAGACATTTCCATAAAGTTAGCAAAAACTTCTAGCAGTACTGTGTTGACATAGTATAGAGAAGTAACATATAGTCCTTTAGTATTAGGCACCACTATTCTAGCCACAACCCCCTCTACAGTGAAGAAAACACGAAACATTCTTTTTTAGACGTGCGAGCAATCTGTGGTCTTATTGTCTTCTTTAGTTGAAACAGTATACATATGTAATAGTTAAACCAGGTTTCACCAGTAATAATATTTTGAAAACCGCCATCTAAAATTTATAACATCTACTTTGCAAGTTCAACTCGTTTTTGCTTATTATGACATGCGGAATCCATCTTGAACACACTTAAGTTGGCCATGTAATATGGACTCAATTCTTTCTTTAGAGATCCCAACTTCCTCCTCTATCATCCTTATGGTGATGTGGGGGTTATCATCTACCAGTTCCTCCACCTTCGCAAGAACGTCCTGAGCGGGGGTTATCTTCAATGCTCTCATCCCCGTCTTCGAATGCTTCAATCCACCGGTAAATTCGTAGGACCTTCAGCAACCCTCAACTCTTGGTAGATTTGTTTCGCTGTTCGACCGTTTTTCCAGCTAACATAGACGTAGTAACGTTGATGTTCTCGCTTATTTTTCTCCATTAGGTTTAGGGTATGATTTTTCGAAGTGAATTTCTCAACAACTGTCAAATGCTAACTTGAACATTATTTTTTTATTTAAAAAAGTGCACAGATTGTCGCAATACATGTACATTGTAACTGCTGGCATTATATTTGCTTCTTTGTCTTATCGTCTGATTGTTTACTTATTGGTGAAGGCATAATTGTAACTGCTGGCATTATATTTGCTTCTTTGTTAACCAGGCGCCTTCATTGCTGGTGGTTTGTGTGCTGTGAATTAAGGGGTTTATTTGAAGTACGAAATTTACGATCTTTGTCAGTTTGGTCAATTTGGTGCAAATTAACTATCTTCATTGTTGTATCTTTTCTTCATTACCTTCCCCGTCTAGATCTCTTCATTAAATCATTGCTTAATCATTTGCTTTGTCTTTTTCCGTGGGTTTGGTTTTTCGTAAAACAGTTCATAGTGGAAGCACCAGATTATTCCTTTACCTAGTAATTTTATGTTAGAACAATCCGCAAAAGCAATATCGTTGAGGTACCAACTGGTAATGGGGGTTATCCAAAATATAAGTTGCCTTTTTTTTTTTTTTACCGTTACTGCCATACATACCACCACACATTAAATTTCTTCACTTGTCGTTGTATTTCAGCATGCTGTTGACTAACATGTGGCTTTAGCCTTCATCTCTTCTCACTAAGTAAGAATTCTTCCAAATGGTTACAAGCTTGCGTGGTTATGGAAAACGTTCCTTACCGGCCAATCTGTGCTCCCACGGCACGCGTCTCCTTGGTCTCGGTGGGGATAAAGGGCGTTCTCGCAGCGCGCAACTTATTTCAAAATAATAAATTCTCTTGAACATTAGACCAAGATGACTGACATGTTTATAAATGCTCTCTGGAAAGTAAGGAATCTGGATGGTAACATACAAAATGCTGAGAACGTTCAGCTTCTTAGTACTGATTATGCAAACGCGATTCAACGACTGTTTGTACATCCTGCTTGCCCACAACAACGATACTATAGTTATCTCCTAGCGTAGTAAAAATATAACAATCTTAATCTTATGTTACTCGTTCCACGTATCATTATCATATGATATGTAAACGGATAGCTTCTTCAAAGTAAAAGCAAAAGCAATTTTACTCATAGCAGTGTATTTCATTAAACACTTTGTTTAATTCCCAAATATTCGATAAATGCCCATTGACTATTTTATCCGCGACCATGACCCCTGATTCCATTCGGCTTATTCTTAAAGACTTTTTTAGTAATTTGATAATGAGCTCTAAAAATGCAGGGTCGTATTCTGTTTGGATTACATCATGCTAGTTGTAAATTCTAAGCCCGCGACATACAGGCTTTTTCAATCTTTATATTTAGAACAATTCATATTTCGTTATCAAAAATTGCAATTGTATGCAGACCAGATTTTACTCCAATCAAAGGGAGATTCTCCGTTTCACAAGATTACCTTTTTTATCCGTTTCCTGGAGAACAGTTTTTTGGTTTCATAAAATCCTGTTTTCCGTCATGACCTTGTTCTATGTAGAATCGCGAGTCGGGCATGTTTTGTTCAGTGCGGAAGGAAAAGACCGAGCGAACCAAGTAGTCCAAGATATGTTTAATGGAACTCGCAGAGGATGTTTATTTTGTTTTCGTATTGTTATTAGCACTTGCGACGTGCATGACGCATTTAGCAATATTAATGTTAATCGAACATCTTGCCATACAAGGATTGATATATTAGTTGTATGTGATTATCTTTTCCATATAGGTCGAGCTTTGCTTGATTTGAATTTATCGAAACATCAAAGCTAAAAGTTATATTTAGTATTAGTAGCTTTGAAAATAATGCATGTCTGTGTCACTTACGAAAAGAATTTGTAATGGCGATATTGTCAAAAATGTCAAAATACTGACAACGACACATTTCGAATTGCAGTAAAGGTAATCTTCATTATTTCCTTTAATACCAAATTAAGAAATTGAGGCATTTTGTGTGCGACTGTACAATGTTTCAAACTATATTGGCTTTATACTTGGCCAACAACCTTCCCAGGTTTTTTTTATTTATAGCGAATGTTCAAATGTTTATATTTCGACGGAGGACATATGTTCATGCGTTATCTATATCCTTATATATATTTAAAGTATTACACAAATGTTCGGACATTTGCGGTTTGCCGCACACTAGGCATTCTAGCCTACCATATCAATACTACGTTATCCATATTAATATGTATGATAAGTTATCGCATTGACATCATAATGCAAATGCTCTTGGCTTTCGTCAATTGGTTGCCTCATGGCGATCGATCTGGATGGAGATCTTGCGTATAGTATCTCACGTTAGTTAGACCAATGGCTGTTGACTGCTTTATTGCTATATTATGGGTGTTGTCGTTGCAAATAATAATGAAAAGGTTTGCCATTTTAGTCAGTCGAATATGAAGTTGAAATTAATTTCATCAAAAGCAGTTATCTTGTTTGTCATTTATCCACAAGATAGTATCGATGTATTACGACAAAAATTGGTGTCAGAGATTACCTAGTTGGAGACTACGTACTTGGTATTCAATATAATAAATATTTGGAATGCTGCATATGTGCTATGTCTTGTAATTGATTATTTCTATATTAGTCGATACCCTTCCATTGATGTCTCGTTTTATACATCAAAGATAGAGGATAATGTATTATACTCAAAGATGCATGAATATGTATCTAATGTATAAAAATTAGAGTACTCCAACCGTCCTTATGAAGGAACTTGCAAGTTCCAAAGACGTAGACGGGGTTTGTTTACAGCAGCGGGTGTAGTGTATATAGGTATTGTGTCTAAAATGGACACATGCCTATGCGGGTCGAAAGTTTGTGATCCGGTTACATTGTTTCATTTCTGTACTCGCAAGTCATTGTCGGAGAACAGTGAACTTGAAATTGGTGGGATTTTTTTAATTTATACAATCAACAGTTCATCTGATTGTGAATGATATATGCGCAGCATTATGAATGCTTACTATTTTCGCAGAAATGCCCATTTATGATATGCTTTAATATTATTGTGCGTCCGACGTTTCAATTAATCCATACTCCGTCTTTCTATTAAAAATATTCCGATATTTTTAAACTATCCTTAATGTATCTCTGACAAGGTTTACTGTACACCCCACAATACTTAAATAGTAATATAAGTCTGCCATTCCCCAAATTTCAATCGATTGATTGATTATTTTACCGACTAGACGCACTCTCCCTAAATCAAACGTCGAGTCGCTGGCCCTAGATGGGACATCCTGGTAATCGATCGACCAAAAAAAGAGAGGTACTTGATACAATATTTACGAACGATATTATAAACGAAGCATCATAAGAAATACGACCACAAACGACAACAGCTACAACGACACTATAACTACTACTACTACTGCTGCATAATCATAGATCTTACTCTGTAATATATAAAAAAGTATCAACCTCCCCCTCCACCTCCCCCTCCACCTCCACCTCCACCTCCACCTTAATCTCCCATACATTCCATCCACCACATCAAACCCCGCGCGAAATAACAGAAGAAGTAATGCCACTAGCGCCGGACGCCATCGCCTACTATGCTCTTCACATAATCGCAATTCCCCTATCTTTATTCACCTTTATCATATACCGCCGCAACACCAACTATTCAATTATCGCCTACTATTCTCTCACCACCATCGTATTCGCATTAATCACAAGTCCCATTGCATTCATTTCCGATGGAAAGGGTGCAAATGCCGAGTTATGTACCTTCCAGGGTATGATGGTGTCTTACTGCCTGGTAGCCATTGGGACATGGATATCATCTATAATGTTCACAATGTGGTGGTTAATATTCAAGGGAGAAGAGATTGAAACGCCGACTTGGTTTTGGCTGGGAATTTGGCTCATACCAATATTGGGAACTACTGTCGCTAGCGTTGTAGCTGCTCGCAGCGGAGGCATTGAATCGTGGAATTATTTTTGCATGATTTCTGAACCCCTTGTTGCTACGTAAGTGTTTGATGAACCTCGTGCGAGGGTGCGTGAATACAAATGGAAATGAGACACATTTTTCCCCTCCAAAAATCCATTTTACAAATATTTGTTCTATTTTCGTTCCCTCCATAATGTAGTAGCCTCGGAGTATTCCTCGCAATATCACTTTCTGGTCTCGGTGCATCTGTACTATCAGGTAACTACGACAACACGCATATCTTGTATTACATGCTATAGTTCGAGAACTTGTGTGTCCTCATTACCGTTTGCTCCCTCGTTTTCTCCTACTATTTGTAGGCATAAATGCATTTGCATTATATCAGTTCTGGAAGGGCGAAAGACAAGGAATATTCGCTAATGAAATCGAAATGCACTTCCGAACTTTAACTTTCGGAATACTAAGCTCAATAACTTTATTAATACTATCAGGTATATATTTATATATATTTATATAACATTAAACTTTATGCACAATATTTTAATTACGTTCTTGTCTTCTTTTTCTTCTTCTCGCAGGGACACGCATGATCCAAATCATAAGCTCGGGTGACTTGCCCACTTACTCAGCTTACCCCGACTTTCTCACATGTCTCTTTCCTTATATCAGCTTTTTTACCTTTGGCACCACAGCTGAAGCACGAAGATACTGGACTCCCCGATGGTTATCAAATCCATGTGTCGATCGAGCAAATAATGTCTTGGACCAATTCTCGATCGTATATCCACCCAAAAAGCCTTCCGTCTTGAGCGAACGTGGAAGGAATGAAAAGAATAGTAGAAACGAGGAATTGAGTAGTATATACACGGAAAACTATACAGGAGAACCATCGCACATGATGGTTGAACAACGAAATTCCCAACACTCGGGATTTCTGCAAGTAGCTCCTTTGACACATGATCCGTCTAGCAATAGACAATCCCATGTCATATCCGTAAAGGGCAAGAAGCGTGCATCAGATGCATTTCGCGCAAGCGTACATCAGTTCTTGCGAGCGAGTATCACTAGTGTTAACCAACTCGGGTCGCGTATTAGTCCCCAAATCATACCCTACCAACAACAAGAAGATGATCCCACAACAAAATCAGACATTAACCAAAACGTAAATATTACAATAGATGATCCCGAACGTTTGTCCTTTGGTAACTGGCAGGCAGGTGGCGCTCCGTTGCGAACAAGCCGGAACCGAGACAGTTTCCCTGTGTATCCCTCTGCACAACATAATTATCCAATGGCTAGAACAGACGAGACTGAACGAAAGGAACGAAAGAGTCGAAAGTCTCTATACGAGATTATATACAAAAGAAAAAGAAAGAGTACAAGAGAGAGAAATTCAAAAAAATCTAGTCGTAATAGAATTTTCTCGACACCAATGATTTCATCGTCTGCACGTATTACATCCTCTTCTCGAACTGCATCTTTTTCGTACCCTCCCAAAAAGACCAGTCGACGCGATTCTATTTCAGACGATTTGCGCTTTCTGAAAGCTTTCTCTTTCGAGCTCCGAAAGGGTAAGAGAATACTAGATTTTCCAGAAGAGTATATTATAAAGTCAGACACGCAAAGCATTGCATCCTTGTCTTTGCGCGAAATCGAGAAGGATGACAACCTCCAATCGTCATCGTCATCGTCACTACCATCGCCGACTTACAACGAACGTGGCCAAAAAGTGTTTGACAAGAGATGTTTGCGCATCACTAATCAACTCGACGTTGAGCTCGAGGTCACTGCACCTTCAGACGAAATTCCTTATCTTTCTGTCACACGCCCACGATCGTCGTCGTCATTGTCGTTGGCATCGTCGTCATTATTGCCGGATTCACCGTCGACACAAAGAACTTTGCGCAAGGTTCCTCGGCCACCCCAATTAATAATACCGCCGCCGCCATCACCGAGTAAACTAAAGCCAGCACATCTTTCTCAACCGATAAGCTTCTCGTTCTTGAACAATTCTCCTTTCGAGTCCTCTTCTGACGTTCAGGACTATCCTACTCGAGACTACTATACGCAAGCTGAGGATTCGCGGAGATACACGCGAGCTACTACAGCTTCATCAGCGAGCACGCGGAGTAGAGATTCTTTTGAACGGACGTCACCGAATGGGCTCAGGTTGACACCAAGAGCTAGTATGCCAGTGTACACCTTGAATTTGCCGCCATTGCCTAATAGTCAGCGTAACTCTTGGGAAAATGGCAGGAAGCGCGAGTCTCTTGGGAGTATTCCAAGCGTAGTCAGTGAGGAAGAAGAAGAAGAAGTAGAAAAAGAGAGGGAAGAAGAGTGATGAAAGAGGGTTCAGCTTTATTTGAGAAATGAAACTTGCATACTTAATTGTTCGGAATCGACTTGTAATATTTTTTTGATTGATAATATTAATGTTTGGGGCTCTATATATATGGGATAATTTTGGGATGGGTGGGAGTGGGTCTCTTGTGTTTATTTTCGAGAGGGACTTTGACATGTATTATTAATATAGTATTTAATGAGTAGGGTGTACCGTAATGGGGATTGGTCTTTTTTGTTAAATGTTCGCCCGCGTAACGTTCGAAGTAATTATAGACCTCTGTATAAAGAACAAACAAAAATAAATAATGTATGTATAGTGTTCAGTGGAATGATATACGGTTTAGAAAGAAAAAATCTTGCCTTCCATATACTGACCAGATGTCGCGTAAACACAAATCTATTATATAAATATCACCTCATGGCACATTGTTTAGCATATACTACTTTAAATTCAAAAAAAAAACCCCCCATGGAATAAGGAAAGTGCAATCTCCCAAAGAAATTCATACATCCTATATCCTCGGGTTCAACTCGGCAAATTAGCAGAAATGGGAATTAGAACCATTTCAAAAGCCTTTGGTTATAAAAATGGTGTACCATTTAGCAACCTCAATGCTTGCCAATGCACGCAACAAGCCAAGTTACAAACATCCACAAATGACATGTTAATGTGGGAAACAGCAAGTAAATCCTCATTTAGCTAACTAGCTAACCTTGCAATTACCATAGCCAAGACCAATTTTTTGAGATTACAGTTAATATGTAGAGCACTATTCCATGACGAAAAGTCTCTAGCCCAAAGACTGATAAGCATTAAAGACTTTGTTGTTGTTTTTTTGTGCCGATTTTTCCATTCGCGAGGTAATTATGTTATAATAGGACAATAAGTAGAAAACTTGGTATGATGAAACTTTGATTTTTCTGAAAGAGCGAGTCTCTCAATGTAACCATGTTATACTAATATGTCGGTATTATGCATTTATTAGAGTCAACCCTATTTTATCAGAAATGAGAGAGAGAGTGTCCTTTACAATGTGAGCTTGCTCTAATAAATGATCCCAAATAACTCAATTGTAGCACTCGCAATAAAACTAGATTTCGAATACTGCAAATATGGTAGTATTATTATTCTGTTTCAAATACTATATTTTTTTTTAATACCAAATAGAAGATATTCACTCCGCAAAGTCTATACAAAGAAAGAGAGCTTTTTTAATTGATAGACGTATTATGTGTCCTAATACATAAACTAGCGAATAAATGTGGTAATTTTCTTGACGTTTCTAAAACCCCTATATAATGTGTAGTTGTTCTAACAACATACTATGTATTCAAGAAAGGTTTTCAGGTTTTTGATATAAACCCTCCATAGACGTAACGCTCTATACAAAGTACCGGCATAAAAATCTCTCATGGGAGATGTATTTACTCAACACTTGCATAGACAAAGTTGCTAGCCATGGCATCCTGCCTTGTTGCTATAAAAGAGACAAACAGATTTATTTCAATACGGAGACAAAAAAACTAATCACGCTTTGCTTTCGACTCGGGCAAAACCCAAGGCTTGCCATTTATATTTCTTGGATTATCTTTGGAAGAATAAAAGATCTTTGGGACCTAATCCTTGCAAACTAGCAGGTAAATATTCTACTCCTACTACAAGTGGGTCTCGATATAACGACACGCTCGGTTCCAATCCAATTGGTCACTATATCGAGAATGTCCTTATATCGAGAATTAACTTACATACGACAACTAAGCAATATAAAATTTTCGTTCTAAGATTCCTGTCGTTATAGTTATAGATAAATGCATTCTGCTATTGGTGTAAAATACCAAGACCTTTCGATTGGACTTGTCATTATATCGAGACTCACTTGTATTCAGGTATCTTAGCTTGTATTACTATCTCGGTTTACTGTAGGTTCATTTTTATTGAGCGATTCTTTTTTGCCTTGTAATATTTTGATTACGCTGTTCGCTTTTGATTCCATGCAATAATTAGTTTGATTCATACGATATTAATATTATGATCACAAACCAGCAAAACAATTGCGAGATACGTGTAATCCGTCTTTCTTAATTAACAAGGTAAATCCCCAATTTTGAGCCCTCACCGTCGTTATTTCTGATTATGATATGAAAGCACCTGTTAGGACTGCGATAATATTGTGACTATCGGCTGCTTCCTTGTCCGATATCCGTTTAGAAAAATTCCTTATTTACTATGAGCCAAGCATGATTAATGTTTGCAGTCATACCGGACATCGCTTTATTGCATAATTAAAGAAATTTCCATGCAGTTATTCGTTCCGAGTTATATTGGTCATTAAACATGAACTACATCTTTAAGCGTTAGAATTAAACTCATTTGCCTGACTTGCTCCTCATACGACCATTCAAAATTAAAGGGAAGACGAGCAGTTTGCGAAACAAGATAATAAAGACGCAAGTTAACTCAGGGTGGGGTGATCTTAGTTTGCCCTTTATGTAAGACAAAAATGTATAAATGCATGCATTAATAATTATTGAGCTACGTAAGACCAACAAACTGCTTTGCGACTAAACCGCAATCTTTAATTGTGCAATGTCTGTGTACAGTATAATGGCATCGGTTTGTCGAGTTATATCTTTTAGATGATTGCAAGTGTTGGACTACTTGTAGACTAATTGTATGGGCTGCGATTCGATCCTATTAACCTTAATACATGAGTGACGCTCAATTCTCGTCCACACAATAAATGTGTTGTATATCTATAGTTTTTATTACTAGCATGGAACCAACGAACGAACGTCACAAATACAAATGAAAAGATTAATGAAATTCGACCTGTCAATCATTGCACCTTACTTCTTCTTTCAAAATGGGTTATGACCAGTACAAATAAACAGGGCTAATACGAATGATATGCATTTCTGTGCTTATCTTCATGAACTTAATTGGGATGGCTCTTTATTAATGATATTGTATTATGTAAAGGATCTGCGATTGTTGTCTGCAGAGAGGTAAATAGCTTGCATAAAATATGCGATCTACCACATGTCGAAATAGAGCTTGATTACAAAATGAATTAGAGCGGTAAGGTGTCGTAATAGAAATTCGTTTGTCTTGCACGTACGTTATCTATCACGTCAGCTCAGTCTGGTGATGCGTAATTAAGAATGTATCAATCAAATGCTAGATATCTCACCCATATTTTGTCCCAACTAAATCAAGATCTAAAGACAGGAGTATGTGTCACAACTTGACGAACAAAAAAAAAATATTAATATGAGGTGTTCTGACGCCACAAACAATTCCAGATCAGCAGCCACACTAATCCGTCTTGCGTAATTCAAGGTCAACACATATCTATGCACAATTTGGCAAGATTAAACAAAGCAATTATCTTTAATAAACATATCTGCATTTGATAAGATATCGTAATAAATTTGCAGACTCATTCGATACTTTTACTCGATTAGTGAAACTAACCTGATACAAACATGTTTAGAGAAATGTAGGTATCGGATTTTAACAAACCAATGTTTTAAAGATAGCCGTAAAGTTTAATTGTTTGTTTGCACAAATGTAATTGATTGCTTGAAAAGCGAAAGTAAAAGCACCAAGCTAGTTGTCTAATTGCCAATAGTTTTCTCGCTCAACTGCTATACGAGTTGAGGGCAACAACATACAATGTCCGGCTTATTGCTGACCAATTCAAAACAATGTATCGCTTCCTGCCAAGACAATTCTTTATGGTATGCTTAAAAATATAACCGCTGCAAAACATGTGAAATCAAATTTTGAAAACTTCTTAAGAACCATAAAACTACAAAGTGCAACCATGTTTTTATGAAACACGGATACATTTCTAAGGGAATCGTTTTTTACAAAAGTGATGTAGTTTAATAACCTTTTTGAGTAAGTATATTTGGGCATTCCATGATCTCCACTTCTCAGTAGATCATATGAAACTTACTCTATCACAAGCCAGCAGTCTAAATTCGAAGCATATTTTAGTACGCGTGTGTCGTCAGGATTGTCTTGGTGCGTTCGCATATACGTCAATTAAAATTTAGGTTGGATAATTAATAGACAGTCAAGGGTATTCTTTTCTGCATTTACGATTGAACCATACGATTGACGACATACGAATTGACTGTACACAACTTGTTGATAAAACGAACCAATTTGTTTTATTCTCTTGGGACGTATCTTGGCGCTATTGGCGTAACCTGTCAATTATGATGTATAATAGATACGTTTATGGATATGGCGTACGTACTATAACATTCTCCTATTGTGATAAGGCTGTGCGGAGTTCTGCATTTAGTCAATAAGATATCAATTCCGACGGCAATAGTATTATGTAGGGACATATTGGCTTTTCTCTTTTTTGAAGGTTACAAGGGTGCCAGCGAATTAGTAATTTCAAAAGAACAAAGGAAGTTTCAAACGAAAAAAAAATTATATTATTCACAACAAACAATCGCACAACTTGCCCAAATTTGTCCATTCTTTTTTGTGTTACCCCGGCTATATTAAACGTCATGATGCATAAACAAAAAGCAAATATACATAATAGAATACATACAAATATAAATAAAATTAAACTATGCCACAAACAACTATCATAAATAGGCAATTGTACAAGGGCAATCCTTAACCAATGAATTCAAATGCCGAATGTGGCTGATACGGAAAGTGGGGGGAAAGCCGTTCATTGTGTGTTGCAAGACTATTATTATCCTATTGTCTATTTTCACAAAGTCGATGTTTCGTTATGTTATGTCCTGTCTGTCCCAACACCTTTGTTTTAAATGTATGTGTTTGATGATTCAAATTTCTTTATTCTCGATAACTGTGTAAGATAAGATGCCTCATATACAAACAATCAGTTTCTTTTCGGAGTATGGTTTTGGGTCTGTAAATCGTAACACTATGGTCGCACACATGTGTTTTCGGCTATCAAAAGCATGATCAATCAGATGGATAAAAATAGGTTAAGTATAGTTATAGTATATATAATAATAATAATGAACTATTATAGTGTATTATAAGCATTTCGTAACACATCAATCTCGGGTTCTCGGCATTTTTGTGCAACAATGTTGGTTGCAACACGCGAGCTATACAGCTTCCAAGTATTATAAATAAGCCCACACCTCGCCTACCTTTCCATCATTCAATTTGGGTCAGGTACCAAGTATATAACTTTTTCAATCAGATTCTTCATCTCTTACCATCCCCAGGAGGGTTGCAGGCAATTTCGATACGAATATATTCTATAGGAAACGCATTCCCTATATTTCTTATCACATTTTCATAGTACGTCCTAGCGACTACCAAAAAAATCATCCGTTTACCTGAAATTATCACCATATAATTTTCGCTATCTTTATACTATCAAGCACAACACAATGAAGCTTCCATCAATCTCTCTTACCCTCCCCTTTGCCCTTCTTGCAACCCTCTCCTCCTTGACCTCCGCTCACATGACAATCCAAAATCCTCTTCCTCGCGCACATCCCCTTAATCCCAATGCCGCAACAAAAGACTTTGACTGTATCATGGCTCCCCTTAACGGAGGCGGTCCTTGTGCTCCAAAGCCCTTTCCATGTGGAGGATACCCCCAGGATACGAAAATCACTCAAACGTTCCGTGCCGGAGAAGTAATCACTGTCGAATTCTTTAACCAGAATTTCCCCTCCGACCCCAGCAATTCAGACCCCAATGCTGATCAAGCCAGACATAACGGTGGACAGTGCGAATTCTCATTGAGTTACGACGGCGGTAAAACTTATACCGTTATTGGATCATACAAAAAGACCTGCCCCGATATCTTTTTCGGCTGGAAAGTAAAGATTCCCCAGAACGCTCCTAGCTGCGACAACCCAGGACAATGTCTCTTCTCCTGGTCATGGATTAATGCCGTCGGCAACCGCGAATTCTATCAAAACTGCGCTGATATCAAGATCGAGGGTAACTCCACCAAGGCACTCCCAATTATCGACATTACTCGTGCTAATTTGCCTCCTCAGTTCCCTCAAATTATCACTCCCCCTGGCGATCCTGCCAATACGGGAAATGCTAAAGGATCAGGACCGAGTGCGGCTGACACTAATGCTAATTTGAACTTGCAAATTGGAAGTGGGAGTGGAAGTGGAAGTGGAAGTGGAAGCGGAAGTGGAAGCGGAAGTGGAAGCGGAAGCGGAAGCGGAAGTGGAAGTGGAAGTGGAAGCGGAAGCGGTGGAAAAAAGGGTGGAAAAAAAGGTGGAAAAAAATCTGGAAGCGGTAGTGCATGCTCTGCTGAAGGTCAAATGGCATGCGTAAATCCAGGCAAGACTGGTGACTTTACTACCTGCGCTAATGGCAAGCTCATCACCCGATCTTGTGCTGCTACTCTAGTTTGCAAGACCGCCGGTACCTCCATTGCCTGCGATTACGCTTAAGTCGTAAAAACCATATAATGTATTTGTAACTTACATATAGCTTTAGTTGTGCTAATATTTGTGTTTCCTTTAGCTTTGTATAAATCCACATTCTTTTTTTTTTCCTTCAATTCGGTTGGAAATGGATTTTCCTTGACCGTATTTTCCTTTCTAACCTTATTAATTGTCTCAATAATATCTCCTGGGGATACATATCAGATTGAAAAAGGTTTATTATCTAATATCATAATACCAATTCATCAATAAACGTTTTCATTCGTAAATATGCAATAAATAGAAAACAAAAAAGTTCATTATAAGAGTGTGTTTACAAATGATCAACTATTACTATGGGTTGTTCGAAAGACCGGTGTACATATCTCAATCCACATAAACCAATAATTTGATTTGCGAATTTAACATGTTATATGAATTATCATATGAGTAGCTTGTTTTTCTGAATTTAGAAGCATTGTTAACATAATAAGAAAAGGGTAAATATGAAACGCAATCTAGTGACATGTTCGACATATTTGCTATTCTGGTCATGCAACGTGACGGATATATTAAGTTAGTTAACCTTATTAGGGTTATAAATAACTACAATAATAAGGACAGCATTCCTAGAACGAAAGCTTGTCGTTCCACATATTATGTTGATGGAAAAATCGAGCGGTTAGACCGATGGTTATGGTTGATGTGGTTTTAAAAAAAAGGTATCTCTTGAGTGAATATAAAAGGGACGACACACAAGCCAGATACAAGTATCTGTGTTGGAGGTGGCTTTGGATACTGAAGCAGTTGTAGCCGTAACAAGTGTTGAGATATAATTCCGCAAAGTGTGCGCATTCTCAATTTATATATAATCCGGGAGGGGTAAACCTGGTGATTCATGCACACGACGTTACTGTCTTGGATAAGTTAAAGTGTGTTTTAGTGAGTAAAATTGACTAGTGCGTGGCTGGATACCATATTAATATACGACTAGAATTGGCCGAGCGGGTTTAGAAAAATTCCGTGTGAAGTTCGTATTACATAATTTAGGATATTTATTTGCATGATGTCGATACTTATTCTACTGGCAAGTAAAAACAAGGCCTACAATTTCATTAAGGAAACATCTAGTCGATCGGTTCATAAAGACCAAATTGTGGATCATGTACAAGTCAAGATAAACTCACATCACACTAGTCATTTCAAAGGCTCATTCGACAAACAATACAATTACATACACTAACACACTCATCATCAGCGTTCTATTTACCGACTTTTTGTGTATTTTGCATGGTTCCTTGTCATCTCTAACAAAGCGAAGGAATAACATTTACATTATTTCAATTCAATTAAGTCGTAAATTAATTCAGTAATTGGTTCAGCAATTCCCGCTACGTGATGTGAGACTCGAATTAGTATACTACAATTAACACCCATAGCAACATGTTTAGCATCATTCAATGACGCGATTACAAAATATGTGAATAAGCAGGATCGGAATGATAGAGAAAATGTGTATCAAGTCGGAGAAACTAGAAGTGATCCATATAATTAAGAAGCCACTATAAAAAATGAACGACATTGTTAGCAGAGTTATCGTCAAACAGGTTTAGATATCTTGACTATATTTCCAGACACTTACTAAAGTCATTGAGTTCTGACTCGGGGGGACATTCTGTGATGTTGACTTCAAACCGTTCCTGCACTTTCTGAAGAGTCTCTGCGTCTTCATTGTTGGCAACAAATGTTACGGCAATACCTTTTGTACCGAATCTGCCAGCACGACCGACCTACGAGAGTGGATGCCATACATTTATGAGCATGTTGTTTATAACAACAAACAACGTCAATAATTTGCTTACTCTATGTAAATATGTATCCGGTCCATCGGGCATGTCATAATTGATTACAATATTTACTCGCTCGATGTCAATACCACGTCCAAAGACATCTGTCGCAACCATGATTCGCTTGTGGAAGTCTTTAAATGATTTGTACTTCGCAATACTGGAGAATGATAAAATAGAGGTTAATAAATATATCATAAGGGTATTAATACAAACTAAGATTTGGATTCAGCTTAAACAGACATGGAAGGAGTTAAAGCCGATTTAGAAACCCGAGCTCCATCTTCTCCTTAATGTTGCTTATCAATAATAAACAACAATGTGTAGATAATGTATAGTCATCAAAACATTGCTATTAAACCCATTCACTTACCGATCCTCCTGCTTCATCTGCCCATGGATACAAATGCTTGGGAAGTTACACTCGCACAGTAACTTGTTCAGTTCGGTCGCTCGCTGTACGGATTTCACGAAAATACATACTTGATTGAATTCAACTTCATCAAGTATGTCATTAAGCTTTCGATTTTTCATGCTCTCTTGCAGTTTTGTGTAATACTGTTTCAAACCGTGAAGCGTTAGTTTGGCTTCATCGTCGACATATATCTCCAGAGGCTATCAAACAAAAGTGAGGGATGCAAAGAGTAATAAAATCAGCAAACTGTATCAATCATTAATCTTAATAACATCAGTAACCAATCTTTGTATAGATATAATTACGTTCTGCATAAACTTCTTGCAAATGGGTCGAATGTCTTTGCTCAAAGTGGCACTAAACATCATCACTTGCTTCCCATGTGGTGTCTTTCGGAAAATGTCTTGCACATCCCTCCGCATGTCTGTTAAAAAGATGAACAACTTTGTTATTATCGGTCGCGCATTACCCACTATCACCTGCATCTTACATATAATGTGTTATTTCAGATCTATCATTATTCTCACTAGGAATCTTCATTTCCGATTCCTTAGACGAGCTGGGTTAAAGAGCATAGATTTTCATCATAAATAACACCTATCTATAATCTGATGGTTACCCTTCCATCTCACACATTGGATTTCTTTCTCTCTGAACTTTCCATACCCCCTTCTACTTACCAAGCTGGTCGAGCATCTTATCACATTCATCAAGAACAAAATGTTTCACACTCCCCACTTTCAAGTAACCGTCTTTCACTAACGCCAATACTCTCCCAGGAGTACCGACGACAATATGCGGAATTTTATCCTTTTGTTTAAATTTCTCGATATCGCTCTTCATGGATGTTCCCCCGTAGAACACGTCGATTTTAACCTCCGGCATGTATTTGGCGAATCGAGTATACTCATTTCGAATCTGGAATGCCAGTTCTCGAGTGTGGCACAATACAATCACCGATACTTCACCGGGAGCAGGTTCGACTTGTTGTAGAGTAGCCAGTACAAAAACAGCCGTTTTCCCCATGCCTGATTTTGCTTGACATAGGACATCTGTTCCCAGCAGCGACTGAGGGATACATTCTTGTTGGACTGTGAAGAAGTAAACAAGAATTGTGATTAGAAATATGCAACGAAGGTCATGAAGTTAGGATTGTTGCTAGAATAAAGGGAGATGGACTAAGATAAATATCTTATTGGAGGGGAGTGTAGCCTGATACGAATATCACATTTGTATATATTTATTATCTCGCGATGGTTGTATCTGCCTTAATATATAGACACGCTGGTAGACCGCGTGTTACTAAACTATGCCACAAGGTAACCGTATGATTTTTACCTTCGGAAGGATGCTCAAAACCGCAGTCTACTATTGCTCTTAACAGCTCAGGCTTTAGTAAGAAATCTCGAAAGCCAGTCGCGTGAACGCCTACGTAACTCCCCTTCTTGTCCTTCTTATCTTCCTCACTGGCCGCCTCGCTGTAGTTGTTTTGTTTGTGTGTTGAGGCGCCTTCCGTATGGAGAAGTTGCTCCTCCTCTTCATAGTCAATCAAGTCGTCGGTGTGGTGATCGGCCATTTGTGTGGGAGTCTATAGGTGTAAATTACGCATATTGGCAACGAGAGGAAACAGGCGGATTGTAGGTAGTTGTTTAATAGATCCGTGTTAGATGACAGGTGTTCAAGCATTAAGATCTGGTATTAAAATACCTTTGCGTGGCTGTTGTGGTGCTTGTTTGTTAATAAAGAGGGATTTAGACCGTCAGATTTATCTTAGTTTAAGACTTTGTGTATGCTTGGCTTTATACTTGGTGTGTTCCTTGTAAATCTTCGAGATTTTCTTGAAGATGTGAGAAAGGAAGAGTGAAATTTGGGGGAACTGCGACTGATCCTGCTGATATTGATATTACGGATGCCAAACTCCTTGTTACACATGTTTTTTGCGCATGAGGTGATCCAGACGGGTAACCGGAGGAAGACTCTGACGAATTACGTAATAACATCGAAAGCCAATAGAACTGAAGGAACGATTGGGCGTGTGAACTTAAAATTTTTACTAGTTAACGTCTCGTCGACACGCACATTCAACTCGACAATATGTGTGTCTAATAAAGAACTCAATAATATTATGAATAAGTTAGTGCTTAAAGTTAACCTATAGATTTTAGATTAACAAAACTTGTGATATAAAACTGTGCAACAACTGTTGGTTGTTTTAAATGTGGGGCATGCCATATACTAACAAATAATCTCTAGGATATGAAAGCTAATCACTTGCATGTGTTCACTATTATCGTTATTAGCAATACAACAAACGTAGTAAAAGTTGAAAAAAATATAATATAAATTTTCATAAATCAGATATTAGATTCATCAGCATTTGGGATGAACATTTCTTGCCCACCAAACATGCTAAGTTATATTAGACACTTCAAAGAATAATTGATATTATTCTCCTAAAAAATTATTATTGTTGTCGCTGTCGTTGTCGTTTTAATTTTAATTATATTGTTCAAACCATTATGTAACATATGAAATAGGTAATCAGTTAGAACAGTGATATTAATAGCGATTGGTAATGTTTAGTAAAACCCATTACTTCCAGGTCTTGTTGTTTTTTTTAAAAAAATTTTACTCGGTCGTTCACATGAGTCAAAGAAATGTGTGTAATTGTTTTATCCCTATCTTTGCGGTTGGTATAATAGTAAGATATCTTACATTATACGATTTTGTATCCCTTAGCTTAACCTTGCTGTGTGCTTACGTCAATTGGTTTGATTAATATTTTTACATATTACAAATTAATTCTTACAGCAATAAGAACCACCGATGTGCAAATAAATAAGATTGATCAAAGAATACTTTTACATGTGAGATCGATAACGATAAGACCGAAAGTCTAATGTCATTAATTTTGCAATATGCTATATCCAAATGCTTGCATAAATTACAATGCAAAAAGCATAGAGTCATGACACACAAGCGTATAATGTAATAGAGTCACACTCGTACAGAGAGTTTCGTAGTTGAAATGATCACAATAAAGAGCGTAAAAATTCCATCGTTAAAGGGCGTGTTGTGTTGAGAAGTCAACGTTATTTATCATTATGAGTTAATAGTACATTAAAGTTCATAATCAAGTATTAAATATAAAATACTACGATCAGTAATAAAAAAAAAACAATTAATTGTCTATTCATAAATTAAATTACCTCATTCAAAGAGCACCTCATTCAAAGAGCAGCTGAGGAAGATTCAAAAAGTTTCCAGTTGACGAATCAAAGTAATATTGCCCTTCTTAATTATATGCCATCAATTAAGGAATTACATCAGTTGTTGTTCTGGTATAGTTTCTCTTGTTCGTAAACGGCTAGCGGCAGGGCTATCACTAAAGAGTCGTTTTGTCTTCATACGGGTTAAAGCTAAAATATTAAGTCACTCTATGAGAAAATAACTCAAAACTAGCGATAACATGTTCTATTTTTGTAGTGTAGCTTAATAGTTGGTTAGTAACACAGAGTAATAAATATGTATTCCAGCGATAGAAAATATACACGTAGCCGCCTTTGACACTACCTAACATCTTAATTGAAGCGGGCAAGTTAACAAGACCGTGTTTATTAAACACAGCGCTCTCCCAGGCGACCGCCTATAACAACTTAGAGCTAGATATTTGGACTATGTATGTTATTGATGCTACAAATAGCCCATAAATATGGCATTGACAATTCTATCTAGAATCTTGATGCATGATATAGATGATAGAATAATAGTAGAAAGTAGGATAATAGTTAGCAAAAAACTTTTTCTTATGTGCAAACAAGACGTCACTAAGTGAATATATCAATATTACGGCTTCAGACCTTGTCAAAAATAAGGTCTTAATACAAAGGCTGTTAATATATAATGGCTTTACAGAATTTGTGAATTATCATTGTTACACCACTCTAATGCTTATTTCTCCTTTACAGACATGCCTTTCATGTTATTAATATAATACAGTCGTCCCCCTCTACAGTCACACCGTCGGTTCTCCTGAAACCTGTGACTGTAACAGTAAGGAGGGTGTGACTGTAGAGGAGGACCCCTATACAATCCCAGGATATATGTAATTCATTGTGAAGTGCTTATACAAAGGTTTATATTAATTGACAGCATTCTTGTAAATTCTTCGGTTTAAGCCATAAAAAAAAAGCAAACCAACAACCTGTTAATAAGATAATAAAAACATACATGTTGACAGTGACATGCATAAAGAGATTAACTTATTTCCTAACAAAAGAGTCGAGTATTGACTGAACTTTAGACTTATCCACTAATAGTTCAAGTATTGGTATTTTACGATGGAGAATTTTAACTCATCTGGTCTAAACAACGTCTCGGAAAGTTGTTCTTGGAATCTAATGAGTTCCGTGAGATGAAACAATGCTTCGTGGACAAGATCTTGCTTACTGTAGACCGATCTATATTAATACTAAATTTATTATTGAAATAAGATGCAATGTCAGTACAGTTGAACCGAAGGCACGGGGAGGTCAATTATGATTCGTTATAACGAGGAATTCGGTAAAACGAACGCTCTCTTTGTAACGAAGTCTAGCCTAAAGTCAAGTAATATTCGGTATATTGAGACTTTTGTAAACAATGTTTATTAGTTGCAAAATAATACAAATACTAGGAGAAAACAAAAAAATATAATGATTTCTACGGATCACTCAAAAGTTTAAGAAAACAACAGCTTTAGCGGTCCACCGTAGCTGTGCCCAAATAAAGGACACACCAAATCAAAAGTTTAAGAAATTAGAATATTTATGTATCGGAGATTCATTTTGAGAGAATATAATCATTACTCATCATTTGGTTAGAATTGTTCGATGCGTCAATGAAGAAGAAAAACTATGATACATTTTACATGATTAACTATTTACGAAAAAATCTTGATTTAGAATATCTACCTATTAAACCAGTTTTAAAGAAAGGTAAATAACCATAAAATAATAAACATATAAAAGTTTTTGCCAATTACATTCTTTGTTGAAGAAAGAATAAGTCTAACCAGTACAAAATGAATCTAATTCGACTGCTTTTGACTTGAACGAAAGACTTTGAGCTCATTATAACTATCGCAAGGAACTTTTATTCACAAAGCTCATTATAACCTACCTCTATATTGACAAATTTTATAATTGCTACAACCAATCACTATGTTTAAACTTTCTATCACGTGATTAACTTCCGTTATAAAGCGTTCGGTAACGGAATAACGAGGTTTACTATTAAAATTCGTAATTATAATAATGGGGGACTCTATTAAATTTTTGTAATAAATATCCTTATTGTAAGCTACCAATTATAATAGTTGGTACAGTCGTTGGTGGGAATAGCCTTTTTTATTATTATTATCAATAATTTCGTATCTCACTGCACGATAGAGTTACGCTTGGGTGTATATATACAGTACACAATAACAATAAAAGAATAAAACACAAGCATTTTAGCATTCCGATAGCAGTTATCCAATTATAAAGGGTGGTCAACTATTATTCTTTCTTTTCCTGTTCGATCATAGATTATTTATGTTATTACTTATAAACAAGATATTTATATTATGGAAATCTAGGTTTTTTCTGCCGATTATTCACTTTTAATAGTAAACTTAAATCTTGATAACTTTTGAACGAAACAAGCTATGTTCATAACGACTGTACATACTTCAACGGGGAGGCAATCATTTCGTCGACAATCATTTCACCGACAATCATTTCACCGACATTATTTCGAAGTTTCCTTTTTTGGTAGTTAATTGTCGGTGAAATGTACTGTCGGTGAAATAATACGGACCCCTTCAACGTCTGCCCTACAAGAAAATAGAGACTTTTTTTTCGTTTCCTTGACAAATTATTCTGCATATGTAAAACTATTCTTGAAAACTTTTTCAAAAAAGTCTCTACTTTCTTATAGGGCAGGCGTTGGAGTACTTTATGAGCATAGCTTGTTTCGTTCAAAAGTTATCGAGATTTAAGTTTACTATTAAAAGTGAATAATCAGCAGAACATCAGAAGCTCTTATTCAATGTACCGACTAAAGTACCCCCGGGTATTTTACATTTTACTCTTTTTAGAGGGAGGTATTTTACTAGGGGGGTACTTTGGACAACCCCATAGTATTAACAGATTTCCTCGATATAATACTATGGTTCGCGCTAACAAGCCTGCAAGACGTTTTCGTATCACCAAACAAGTTCGCAGAAAACGGTCAGCAAGGAAAAAACTCATTGTCATTTATTACTATTATCGTCATCATTCTATCAGAGAAACAGCGAGCAGATTCGACATAAAACCAACTTATTCGTTACAGTTATTACGACATACGTCATACTATTCAAATGCAATTTTTCCGGCTTAAACTGCTGCAGGGTACTATTACTATACACAGGGGGGTACTTTAGTCAGCGCTCTATGGTAATTATGACATTGATTGGTTGATAATGTAATATTTCAAACATGGTCAACACAACCTTGAAAGCAGTGTTTCCCCTATTACGTTTTTATTTAGGCTTCAGTTATGAAAATTTTTTTGCGGACAATTGTACTAAAAGGTTTTCTAATAAAATTTTTTTATTTGCTAATAGCGTTGTGAGACATCATTATCCTTATAGGCAAACACGCTGTAGTAATTAATACACTTCG
>CAJVPI010000490.1:0-28610 GCA_910592345.1 Paraglomus brasilianum
TAGACAACATTACAACATGAATCTTTGACGATGGAGGAAGAGCTACTTATATATCTTTTCTGTCACAAGAAAAACGACACGCTTCTATATAAATTATATACTATGAAGAACAATTATTTTTAGCGTTTGTGCTGTCACATATTTTTCGACACGTTGCTGCGCTTGTCACAAAATTAGCGACACGCTACCAAATTAAATTAGTTTGTATTACTGAACTAAAATTAGTGCCGATCGTGGGTTTGTTTGACTACGGAGGAAGATTTTATCATGTGACTTACTTATCTGATTCATCAGATCAGCTCGCCGTAACACCTTTGTCAGAGACAAAAGACAAAGGGGAAAACTCCTTCTTTGCACATCACGTTATGAAGCAATTGTTGTATTGACTCGGGTGCATTTCGGCATATTAATACTGTAATATATAGAGATTGTGATGAGTTCACAGGCGCAGTAGGCACATGACTATGGAACAATGTTTGCTATTGCTAGTAACACAGTACTGTCAATAAAAGACTTCGATTACGTTTTACAATACCGCAATAAAAAATGTCAATTTGTATATTAATGTCCGCATTACTTTGTATTTCTTCCGTTAATGTCTTTATTGTTGTCTACAAAATCAATATTTATATTACCATATAGTACAATAAGGACTGAATCAATAACACTTATTAAATACGCACTACAATCGTTCTTCCTAGCATGAGACGCTATTTGTTAACACTTACGCAACAGACATACAACAGCCACTCTGCGGTAATGAATTATAATTCTATTAACTATGCCACTTATTGCGAGGTTGCATGGGAGAGAATAGTCGGATCCAAGGCCTGCCTCGAAAAAGGCTATGACTGTTCCCTATTCTTTGGCCTCACATAGATAAACTATCCAACATTATACTCATTTATTCCTTTGTTCCTCAATTCCATCCAACACTTGATTGCGCCTATCGTTCTTTTATCAGATTTTCTTTCTTCATTATAGAAACTTTCTATCGCTTTGACTCCGATAACTTGCATCCCCTTTTCCTTATTGCAACCGTCTTAAACATATCAGATCCAATAATACTTATTCGTATCATATACTCTTCAAACACTCTCTTGAAATCCCGTAGCAGGGATTGAGAGACTGAGCTCGAAAACGATCTATACGACGATGCTGTATATATAAAATGTCTTTTAGTACCGTACGTCAGTGGTAGTGGCTCTTTCGGCGATTGAAATAACGAAAATGAAAGAATGGACACCCACCATGAGAAAAACTCGATATATTACTGAATCTGTCGCCTTCACGAATTGTTTGAACTTCATCAAAATCTTCGCTTAGCGAGCGGATCATATTATTATTTTGCTGTTGCTTGTTATTTTGTGTAACAGTATACCATACGAGATTAAATTTTCAGCGTAAATTGATCCAGCAGTCAAAATAAGGAGCACTGGGTGTTTCATTAAAGTTGAGCCGTAGACTCGAGACCATTATGCTGTATGGCTTTCGTCTTCCGCTGAGCCATTCCTGGAAGTAACAGCGTAAGGATGCATTAATTGTTTACTTTGAGAAGAAATTACCTTAGTACCACAGGATAATAGCGAGTTGCGATTTTTTGTTCGATGAACTTTAATCCGTGAGTAAAGGGATACAACTCCGATAAATTGTTGGTCTTTGATTTGAATATTTGATTTATTGAGTAAAACTCTTTGATGATTTTTCTTACCCTAAATCTCCAACAACTTCGTCTATTTTTATACATCAAAACTTGTTTATTGGCAATATCAACTCAATTTATGAGCACACTATTTCCATCGAGGAAATGCGCTTTGCCATGTGGGAACAACTGGTTACAGCGACTGCGTAAAATCTGATATGAAATAAAGAGTGTCTAGAGATTGCTAAATTCAATACGTTTTTAAGTGCAAGTTGAATTTAATCACAAGTCATTTTATTATTATATATCTGTATTACATTGCGATTATGTCTGTAACGCAATAATACTTTCAACTTTTTTATGTCTTTCTTTTCTTGTTCTTGCTTATTATAATTTTTGTTTCATTAATTAATATTATAAACGTATTATTGCTATTAAGATTAAGTTAATATTACATGGAGTACATTATAATACATATGTTACATATAATTAATAAGGTGGATAAATAATCTAATAACTATTAATTATTGCTTTCAAACCGGCATGCCAAGCAGCAAACTCACCTTTTACCTCTAACCAGTTTCAAGGACAGATCCTTCACAAATAGCTAAGTAATTACCGAATCGGTCCCTCAAACCATTCCACCTCCCAAGTGTCCCATTGGATTTGGTGATCCTGGCAAATCGTCAGGGGGGAATAGAGTTAGTTTATAACGTAAAACAATGCGATACTTACCTTATACTTACCCAAACCCAGATCCGCATCCGTCCGCCAGTAGAGACAAAAGAGAGCAGCCACCTAGTAAACCAGTTCAAAAAGCAATAGTTTTTTAGTTAACAATTACCATCAATTATTTGTCTATTTATCTATCCTATCTCATCTACTCCATCGTCTCCTCCCCAACCCGGGTTCAACATGTGTCGGGTATTTGTGCTATTATCCACTTATACCCGTGAGTTGTGCCTCCATTTCGTCTACCAACAAGATGCTCAAACCGCTTTGTCAGTTATTGGCGTTGGAATATGCCGAGTAGACTTGGCGCGCACTAATTTCAAAGTATGGGAAAAGCGAGATCGGAAAACCTTTGAATTAGAGTAAGTGACTCGTATGTAACGTCTAAGCGGTATAATCGATATTATAATAATAAGTTAGTTATTGTATGACGCAACTATTTATTTACTGAAGACGAGAACATACCTGTTTGCTGAAGAGTCGTCGAATATCAATAAACGTAAGTACAAACCAACTTTTTTATTGCATTATTATTCCATTTGGTGCGGTACACGTCAGTAATGAGGATTTGTGTGTACGTTAATGTGCGGAATATTTGCTTTGTTGAGTGTTAATGGTTTGTTCTTTGAGAACTTTGCTCGTGAGTAGTAGAAAACTTCGTATGTGCATAATATGGTGTGGCGGCAAAGATTTGTTCGTTGTATATTAAACTTTTATGAAGCGATACGCGTGCAATGGATGCGCGTGTTCGAACTCTTTTATCGGTTATGTGGTCGATAAAATGTGTCTTTGCTTGACGACTTGTTCGTGGGGTGTAGCAAACTGTTGTATGTTGCAGATATGGAGTGGCGACAAATGTTTGTTCGTTGTGTATTTAAGTGATGTTTGTATTTGCGCTTTGGCAGTGGGGAGAAGCGCTCTGAGTATATATGAGTAGACGCATGTTTGAACCCTTTTATCGGTTATGTGGTCGATAAACCTTTTGTTACAGGACTTGTTTGCGCCGACCTTAAATATTGTTGTGATTTGCTTATAAGGAATATGAGAGTCAGCCACAATGATCACTGTCAACCAATAGTGGGTATATTACATCATATGCGTGTTAGATGACATATATTGGTACCACTTAATATTTTAATAAGTATAAATATCGATATCTATGCAATAAGGAGCGTGAGAACCTGCAACTGTCGACCAATAGTAAAGCATAAACGGATATCGATATATTGCCTAGTGTAACACATCATTACTCCTGTCACGATTGTTTCCTTAAATAAGAACAATAGAATCAGCGTAACATTCCGGAGCACGTAGTAAAATATTTTCACTGGTTAAAAAGTTGATAAGCCAAATTTATCACCATATCAACATGGCTTGTAGTCTGAATTACTAATACAATTGTCTAAATAACAGTTTTTTTACGTGCTATATTTATAAATAGTCACCAATGCTATTATAATACCACGTAAATGCTCTTAACTACAAAATTTTGCTTGCTTAATTTATATTTAGACAACCAACAAGTATAGATTCTCTCGAGTAAAACACATTAGTGATGTTACATAGTCACTCGCGATATAATAACAATGATCCCAAATAAGATGACTCAGTGTAATATCAATCTCACGATATAATTGTGCGACTCATATAGAGAAAGAGCGTAAATATCTATAATTGGGAATTGTCTATTACCCGTTATTCCATTTAGCAACAGGCCGAGAACAAGGAAATACTCCACTCAGTAAGCATAATGTCAATTGCATTCTGTGTACATAAATTCTCGTAAAAAAAAAACACATCCAAACCACCATACTGTTCTGTTAATAAGATAAAGATATGCCTCTCAGCTTTCAAGATTAACTAATTTATCCTGCGTAGGTAAGATTCTGCTTACAGTAGACTGATCCATGCTAAGACTATTATTGAAATAAGACGCAATGCACTTGTGGCCGTGTTATTATCATTTAAATAAATACAAATCTTATGTCGTGAAGCATCATTGATTTGAGTTCTCGTTTTTTCTTGATTGGAGAATTATAGAGATTATGTAAAGAATGCACATTCTCAATTTCACTCAATTATTTTATTTTATCATGTGATGTAACTGTAAGGAGGTAATTTTTCATATGTTAATGTCTGCTATTTATTGGTTCTGCCATATCCTGTGATAGTGACTACAAGCAAATTTGGACTGTAAGGAGGTAATTTTACTATAAAATCGGCCGGTTTTGTAAAAGTGTGTAACTGTAATTCAATTGTAATTGTGCTTAACAGGTGAGGATGATTGTAGAGAGGACGACTGTAATTTATTTTATCTGATATTGCATTGTTATACAAAAAGTTAGGCAAAAAATAGAAGCTTTCGAACGCGCATATTTTATGCGATATAGATTATTTTGTTTTTTATATTTTGATGTAAACACTTACGGTTGTTTTAAACTGTCAGACTAGTTCAAATTTTTGTTTTGCTTAACCGTAGCCTATTTGTGTCTGATTTGATTACAAAATATCTCGATCAAGTTTGAATATACAGTGCAAGACCGTTAGTGGCCTGTCAACAGTTTAGTCTTAAATTATATAGAAAATTTATGGCAATAAAAGCTCTGCTCATATGCTATCAAATAAAGTGTAAAGCTTATTTATTACTCTAATCGTTGTAGCACAACAATCTATAGTTGTTTTTGTTTTTTTTGCGTGATATATTTAAAATGTTGTACCTCAGTTGGGGACTGAGTTCTGGACTGAGTGTCTGCTTCGGAACTGAGACAGGTCTCAAACCCAGACACAGCAAAAATAATGGAGAATTGGTATTTGGGTACTTATACTAACAGCTAATGGGGCAATGGAAAGTCAAGGCTAGTTAGAAGACTAGATTATTATGTTAAGCAATAACAGGCAGTCTTTTGCCTCAACATGTGATGAATCCTGAAGCAAGCTAACAGCGGAAGAAGACCTTATACCTTCATACGCAGGTGATATGGTAATGGTCCAGTTTTCAGGCGGCCTAATATTAATTCACGTTATAAATAATAAATAATAAATACCATACCTCTCATGGCGAGCTCACATACAAACCATAGCGAGCTAGGCGAGGTTTAGAATGCCAGTCACTGGTACGCGACAATATGGCTTGATGGCCAAGATAAATTTGTTTATATATAAGGTAAAAGTCTGCTTCACAAATGGACCGCTTGTATGGGAACAGTCAATGAACAGAACACATTGTTAGATCAATTTCACAGTTTTGCTGTAATTTGAAGTCATATAGTGATAGTAGATTATTTGAACAAATACGACCATTAATTATAATTGGAATATGCAACCAACAAAAATATCATGACAGGACTAGAATGTTTCTAATAATTTAATGCTTAAGACAAAGTTAAAAGTCTTTTCTTTTACTTATTTATTATTCGTTATATTTTCAAGGTTCTAATTATACTAAATTAATACTAGTTCAAAATCTGTATTTATTGTCAACTCAAAGTATACCCAAATTTATGTTATTGTTGGTCCAATGGATTCAAAGAACTGTGTTTATTAGCGTCATTAAAATATATGTTATTGTTAATCCAAATGACATTAAAGAACTGCACTTATTATCAGACTAAAATAGATCAAAATTTTATGTTATTGTTGGTCCAAATGGACCCAAAGTCCGTTTAAACTGCCTATTCTCTTAGATAAGGAAGTAAATCATAATAATTAAGTACATATTTTGTATGAAGAGCCTATATTACTAACCATTAAGAAAATACATTCATTTGCAATGCAAAACTCATTGCAATGCAAATAATATTTTAACTATGTTTTTGTCTATAACTATTTTGCATACCTTTAATTAATATCTTATTCAAGGGATAGATTATCTTGACTACCGCCTCTTTATTTAGACAAGAATTCTTGGGGCTACTAAGAATTTTTTTCGTAATGTGCGGGCATAGTTTTGCCACCACTGCATTTTTCATATTTGTAAAAAAAATTTTTCCACCGTTTGCCATATTAAATTTCAAAAATTTTTAACTGCTATTGCTGTCCATATTTTGGCCATAACGTTAGTCTTTTAAAAGTGTTCTTCCAAGCGCTAGTGAATTTGGTTCACCGAGTTGTCGTTACCACTTGATAAAAGGCGCCAAAGGTGTGTTTATCTGTGGTGTACCCGAGATAACGAAAGGTTTAAACTTCGTATACGCGCGTGTTCGGGCTGCATAATCCGTGTAGAGGCAAGTATGCCGCACATTGTTTGTGGTTGAAAGACAGCCTTGCGAGGTGGAAGTTTGCGGTGATGGAGTTGGTGTGCCATTTTTAGACGAGGGCGTAGAAATAAATTGTAACTATTTGATCGTTTGTCTTTGTCTTTGTCTGTTACAGTATTTACAATCAAATTTCTGACTCTATATATAAAGGGTATAATGTGATACAAGATAATGGAATGGTTATGGTTATCGGCCTTATGGATGTTAATGTTAGTATTGATGGTTTATCCGGTCTTTGACAATATTTGGGGATGACTTTTTTTTTTACATTATCAGGTTTAAGCCCAATTCTCAGGGGTAATTCCTTTTTCAAGACATATTATATGCGGCATATACAATAAATGTAAGAAAAAATTTTTTGTTTGTGCGGGGCTATTCCAATTTTGTAAAAACAAAAGATAGTGAGCTATCATATAACGCGCTTTACTGTTGCCAAACGCACTAAGAATGATAATCAACCTTGTTTCGATAATCATATTTCCCAAATTAGACAGGCCGTATGTACTTTCGTTATTCAATGGCTAAATTACTTTATTAACAATATTAATTAAACAATAGCATTGCATTGTACTCGGCACTTCAATACAGTGAGCACACATACTAATTAGTACTAATTAAAGTATCCTGGATTTCTGCACAATTACGCATTTATTTTAAGTCTGAGATCTTGCACATACCCGGCGTATTGTCCAGCGTATGCTTAGCGGGTATTGGTCGTTGTATACCAGATCCAATGTTGCTCAAGCATTGCCGAATATGTAACTTTTTTTTTCCACCTGCAGATCTAAGGGAGAAGAAAAAACTTGATTTGATCAACGATACCATCAATTATCATCGGTACTCTCAAAAACGCCCTCGGCGGTGAATCAATATCAATTTGATTAGAAATTGTTATTCTAGCCCCGCCATTTATTGTTGATTGTTATTATTACTATTGTTTGCCAGGTTTTTGTCCAAGTACCCTTTTTTTTTTTTTACTCGGTTAGATCATCCGATTGGTCGATTGCTTCCTATCACGGTCGTATATGGTTCTCATTGTTAATTTCCATAATAGTAATGCTTAAATCAGACTCAGCCACGGATAGCGGATAATCACAAGTGTAAGTGTAATGAGAGCCCAAATAATACGAAATAATGGAAATATGTGTTAATGATACGAAGTAGTGGAAATATGTGTCAATGATTTGTGTTCTAATATCATATATTATATGGATCGATAAACGCACACACGACCTTTGAAGTTCTACGTTGATAATACGATAATGGGGCATGCTTTCCGATAACGACTGTTTATGCTAAGTTATATGATGTCGATATGTTTGTAGACACATTCATTCATAATTGAATATAAAAGTACCCATACAGTGCGAATACGTTATTGCCCTCGATGTTGTATCTGATAATGCTGATCTTAGATTATCGGCGTAGCTGCTTCTTTCACTGTTTAGACCAAGATAATGCGTGCATATTGGTTCTTGTCCGTATCTATCAACATTCGACGACGGGTAGCAGAACAAATGGTTACAGCCTCAACTCTATTTTATGGGGGTAAAATTTTTAACCGCCCTTTATCCTTAGGTGTGTTACGCTAAACAAAAGCAAACCTCGACAAAGAGTTCGTAGTGCGATTATTCAAGTCAATTTGTCATCATGATCTTCTAAGAAGACGGGCAGTCAAAATTTTGGAGATAATAAACGCCAAGAACGTACGCCATTCGAGACTGGTGAGCTAGTAAATGCTGGAGGAGTAGTTTAGCATATGCTTATGAGAAAGATAAGATCGCTGTTTCACCATTAGATCCGCACAAGCTTAATCTGTAGCATTGCTGAGCATTTTCTCAAGGATTGCATATTCGGAATAAATGCAGTCAGTTTCCGTTGGAATTGAGGCTTTGTGATCAACCACAAATCGGTTTCTAATTGATCGACAGTTCCGTTTTTGATAGCACCTTAAATTTTGGTTGATACATCCGCAATAAGTCACGTTTTTAGAAATACCCAAAGATTCATCCGATATCCCAAGCCACTTTCTGTGAGTACTGACGTAAAAGATCTTATTTCCTAATGTAGATTGTGTCTCTCGTTAGAAATACAGTAGCTAATCGATTGCAAGCTAGGCGATGGTGAGAGATTAAGATGTAGTTATTATAAGTATTGAGTATAAGTCGGTTTCACGTGATAATTTGTAAGACGTATTAGTATACATTCAATTGTCCAATACAATTGGCTACACAAATACTTATGATTGGCAATGTTATGACAAAAGCACTATAATCATACGATAAATATGTCATGCCATTAGAATCATACAATCAAAGAGCTAAACATGCATTAGATCATACGATTAAAGTCATACGATTAAAGCAACAAACAAGTCGATTCTCTAGTCTGCAAGATTATTTTGTATTAATAATATTAATGTAATAATGGTCTATATTCGATCACGTGATTTTAGATAAGTCGGTCATTTGAGGCGGGCTACTGTTGGCCGACTTATCGAGACTGACTGTGTGTTTGGGAGAGTGTGGAAAAAAATTTAATTTTTTTTCGAGACCTGCTTAACTTATCAAGTTGCTCAGATTTTTGTCTGCAAAGGTCAGCAATTATCAATAGTAGTGAATGCATTGATGTCACAATCATATGGCGTTTTTACCTTTAGCATGTGAATAACGTAAACCCTCCGTAAATGTTTTCCGCGATTGCGAGTCTCATCTACGTGCAACTCACGTAATTTACATATTATTTCAGTGTTTGAGTTCATCTCATTGCTTTGAACTAACAGAAGGATTGTAATTGTCAAAAGGCAATACCGTCGACCCCTCTAATATCAACCTTATGGGACCGGTCAGTTTGGTTGATATATGCGGGATGTCAAATGGGTTGAATATCATGGTTAGGGTTTTAAATAATTCACGTCATACAATAACGATATCAATATTTAAGATTACTATCGCCTTTAAACTTTACTACTTTGCAAGTCCTGTCTTCTATGAATTTCCTAGGTTTCATTGTACTGTATATACTGCAAAGTAAACTTACGCTGCTACGAAGTCATAGAATGAGGATTCTCTCGATTTCAAAAGTTATAAAATATTGATTTATATTGACGTGGATTCAGCCAAGTATGAGTGAATCTGCTTTACGTTGATAACGATATCAAAGTTGATATACGGGAGGAATTAGATCCATTGCCAATAGAGAGAGATATTGATATTAACGAGATAGATATTAGAGATTAAATTGGGCATACGATCGAAAAAACTGGCTGTTACATGGAGTAATAAATCATATTTCATTCATGTAATAGGGATAGATAAAAATGCAATTAACAAACTGATTAGTTTTGGTGTTAACTTTGTTATAATTAACCTATTGACCATCAGCTAATATACATCAGTCTCGATAAACTGGACACTCGTGTGATCCGAAATTATTGTAAACAAAATCACTACACTCTTCCTCTCCCCACTGGCCCTCTCCATCATATATTACCTCCCTCATCTTTTCCAATTAAAATGTAGGCCTCCTTGCTGGCCACTTCTTTATTGTACCTCTGTCTTTTAGATAGGTTAAAACTAGCTTTAGCAAGCCTGTTTTGCAGGAATTTGTAGCTTTGGCAATAAAGTCGTATAAATATCGTAAACAAAATCACTAAATATGCATTAGTATTAGAATTAACAACCAGAGCACTGCAACCATATGATCAAAGCAACAATATGTCATTAAAACATTGTCATTAGATTATAGAATTAAATCTGCTATGGTGAACTTTATCAATAATCTGCCTATAGCGTTGTACCGTAATTCAACAAAAAATCAGGCCATTAGCCAAATTTAGTTTAGATAAACATCATACGATACTAAAATTATTCGGGTGATCAGGATGTAACAGAAGGGAGGGGAAGATGAGTAGCGAAGGTGAGGCTGAAACAGGAAACAATAAGTGATAGGATAGTCAGTATATCAATCGATACAAAGATTTGAGCAGCCATTTAGCAAAATCTTAAACAAGTTAGTCTCCATTTTGAAGATAAAATGATCGAATAGTAGTTGGGAACTGATAAATATAAGCATTAACATAGCAGGAAGGTTATTGTAAATGCACTCTCAAGTGCCAAATATATATGTTTATTGGAAGTTTCATTTGCAATGCAAAACTCATACATAATTTTACACTAAAAGTTAGATTATCTTGACTACCACCTCTCTCATGTTCTTCACCTCCACTTGCATTTGTCCTCTCCTTTCACACCTCTCCTTGACACCACCCAGGCCACCTACTGTGCCAATTAAGAACACCACTACTGTGCCAATTAAGAACACTACCAAATCTCACTCTAAACCCACACCACCTTGTGTGTTACTGGATACTTTGCATGTATCTCAGCCGCCATTTCAGCCGTACGATGATGCTCTTGTCGGTTAGTATCTGAAAATAGAACGTAAATTGAATAACTTGTTGGAAAGGAGCAAGAAATAGAACAATATTATGTGTTTACCTGCGCTGTTCCAAAAGCATTCAGGCAGCTCGATAACATCGTATATTTGTGGAATTTATGCTTAAACCGTGTAGAGCCAAGTAAACCGCAAATATTGACGTGCGACTTTGAATTAGTTGAGTTTTATTATTGAGGATAAAAGATCATGTACGAGCTTTTGTCGATGAGTGTTTGATGGCAATACAGAAGACGATGGGAAAAGGCGATTATTTGTAGCGCCTGTGGGGTGATATGGGGAGTGTGTGTTTATTTATATATTCACCGTCATACGGTTGACCAGATATAACTGATAAGTTAACAACATCCCAATAAAGTCTGATGGGGGTCGTGTACTGAATATAATATTCGGAAGACATTGAACAAATGGAATTCAATATTACACTATCAGCCATTATATCAACTGTAGCATTTCTAGGGGGGGGGGGGTTGCTTGTGTGCAATTAATTATCTAAGCATCCAGGATGTCTGCTGATACTAACTAATACCAGCAATAAGCAAAACATGGGCTGACTGAGAATGTAATCTGCGCCCTAACGAGATACCATGATTATCCGAGATATTCCTTGGTCTGAGACCATAAATCGATATAGCGATACTGGAGGATGAGTAATAATCTTTGTTTATCTTCTGTCCCCATCTACATTGTTGTCCTAACATGGTATTACCTGCCACATATTTATATCTTCTTCTCCTGAATTGATCGATATTTTACGCGAGAGCGTTACTTGCATAGGTAATAGTTTGAAAACAAATTGATCTTCCCCAGTCATACCGAGTCAATATAAACAAAAGATATTGTGTTTTTCTTACGTAATTTACCTTATTGGTTCTAAATGGAATTGTTTGGTCGCTCTTGAGAGATCATCTAGAGTGGCGAATATGCATAAATTAAAATGGGAAAATCTCTGTGTGACATAAAGGAAAGAACAGACATAAGTTTTAACTATTCTTGAACGTACCCGTAATTCCTAATTACAATTTAGAACCACTCACTCTACGATAACTGTGTTACAAAAGCTTGGCGTTTCACTTACAACATAAGGGTTGTTGGGACAGTTCAAATTTGTAGACTCGTAGAACTTTTGCCATTGTTGTGAAATAATAAAGAATTTACTGTAATTTTTTCCCCCTATATCTGATTCAACAACAGTTGATTGAGGCGACTATTTGCTCTAATAGCTTGTTGATATTTATTGCTTTTGAGACCGAAACAGAAAGAAAATATTCGGGTCAGATTGTTTGATGAACATAAATAAACTGTTGGGTTGAAAACCGAACGAGAATGCGTAGTTAGAAAAATCGGTTTACCAATTGTCAAAATCATCGTTTACTATCAACTAACGATAAACCTGAAATTTTGAACATCACTTGGTAAACACTTTGGTCTCCGTGAGGATGGTATTTTCCAATTGCATCCTAACTACCTTACGGTGAGCCTTGCTCGGTGAAAGACCCAATTCATAAAGAGTATAGAATATCTGTTGCTGAACAAGTTGAGCATGAATTCCTTTTCGCGAATCACGTGAAGGCGTTTTAGTGGTGCGGGTGAACGGAATAAACCCTCCCAGAATTTGATTAGAAAATCGTTGAGATGATTTTTTACGGCTGAAGTTGCGCATCATTATAATGAAGACTGAAAGCATGGAAAAGGAGGCTGTTGAAATTGTTATGTATTCGCTTTCTCGACCGATTATTAACGTGCTTGATATAGAAACAATCATTTATTAGAATAACGATCTATCACACAGAAAAATAACAAACAATTTGTCTATCACAAATTCAATTAACATCTAAAAGGTAACGATTAGCAAATGGTCACGTAACAATCGTGTTTATAGTTACCTTGTGTATTATAATATATCGCAAATGTGCTGACGCCATACGTTAGTCTTGTTCTCCCTAGTCAAAGTAATTGGTTTTCGTCTTGGCCAAATTCGCAACAACATCATATGTCTCCAAGATGATTAAAAAGGCTTCCAAAAACCAATAGGCAATTACTACGATCAAGAAGGTTTGTAATACAAACCAATTCCGGCACTACCCGTCAAACAATTTTACACAGTAACAAACAATGTGTCGTTTTTGACTTTTGATAAAGATGCTGGAACTTCGACTAATCACTTTATAAGGTATAGCTAATAGATTGCGAATACAGTAAAATTTAGTGTGTTTGTACGAAATACTTGTTGCAACAAAACAATTTCCTAAATTATCCTCATCTTACGTAATACGATTCATTAATACTGCAGATCATTGAATACGACACGCTCGGTATGGTGAGAATGTCCTTTATCAAGAATTAACTTACATACGACAACTAAGCAATATAAAACTTTTGTTCTAAGATTTCTGTCGTTATAACAAGATGTCGTTATATAGCAGTGTCGTTATATCGAGACTCACTTGTACCTGACTTTTTCTGTAAATATCTAGAACCGTTAGAGTTCCAGGAGAGCACCGGTAAGGGTTACAACACATAAGCTTAAGTACATGAGAAATATTTGGGATTAGATTTAGCGCGCATGTTTAGTAAAAGAAAGAAAGATGTAGATGGGAGCTAAGTTTTGCTACAATAATCTGTCAAAATGATAATATGTGGTAATCTATCAGGCACTTAGAATTTTTACCAACTCTGTCAGCGCACTCACTCTATCATCTGGGATCTGAGACAGGTCATAACCGTTTTGGTGAGCCACCACCAAGTTCATTCCAGGTACACCTTTAGCGTTCAATCGTAGGTGTAAACAAATAAAGAACGCAAAACTCCAAGTTCATTCCAGTAGCTTTCCTGAAATTCCAGCTTAATGTAAGTAGCGATGACGCGCATACCAGATATAACTTAATCTCCTTCAACGACGTTCTTTGTCAAGAAGTGTCTTCTCATCAATGACATATATTCGTGAACAACAAAACATGAAGGCGTCTACAGTTCTTCTCGCAAGTTCTGGATATAACAACACAAAACGCGAGCCTATATTCTGCTCAAGTAATAGTTTTTGAGAAGGTAGGTTAGGGGAGAGTTTGGCGACATAAAAGTAGTTTTCAATTACTCACCTGATTAGCAAATACCACTTGCAAGTCATCCACTAATGAATCGGTTTAAGACCCTTCCGTTCCTATCGTTTGAAGTTTCATTTACTGCAACCTCGCCGAGTCTGAGAATCAATGCATGTTGCACTCGAGGTCATTGATCACACATGCTTCAGGAAGTATAGAATTATTAAGGGTTGATCAGACACTGCTGGTATGTTTTCAGTGATTCTTTTCTGGAAAAAAAAAAAAAAAAAAGAAACAAAAGTTTGGTGTTGCGTTGTCAAACTGCCTGCAGACTTCAACTTGTAAACATTTTCTAATTGTGTGTATCTTTTCATTTAATTAACTATAACTTGATATTGGATTGTTTCAAGGTGCATGCGCAAAATAAGAATACAATATACTGTAGAACGATTGGTTATCATATACGCCTTGAAAATCTATTATTGTGACTAATTTTGTTGCAGCTTATTATTATTAGAATATCAGTTTGTCATATTGCGTTTT
Organism: Paraglomus brasilianum; assembly: GCA_910592345.1. NCBI lineage: Eukaryota > Fungi > Glomeromycota > Glomeromycetes > Paraglomerales > Paraglomeraceae > Paraglomus > Paraglomus brasilianum. Next base: position 14,670 of record CAJVPI010000490.1, read on the forward strand.
CTGTGCGAAAGATCGTATGCACTCCTAATTGTTTGCTGGACGTTAAAGGTGTTCCTGTGCCAGCAAATAGTTGTGGATGGTATTGGCAAGCGCATCTTAATAAAACAATATTGACAATAGATGGCGTAAAGTTGTAATTTCTATTTGTAAATGTTCGATACTGAAACAAGTTTACTTGCGGCTAATAATAACGCTCTGAAATCACCTCCCGTGTGAGCATCACACTTGTACTGTTTTTCTGAACATCGTTACATATTTATAGAAGTGTCGAAATTTCTAATTTAGTAATGATAATGATGCACTAACACTGAAATATCAGACGGTTCCCACAAACAAAGTTTGCACGACACGCCAATCGATCAAGCATTAGCCACTTGCGCCTGTCAAGTATAAGATCAATCTCCTTTCGCTGGTTGTGTATTATTATATTACGACTTTTAACGAAGTAAGTCAATCAGGTCTTTAACGATTTTGTGATCTGCGGCTGCGAAACAGCATACCAACGTTGTAAAGAATAACTAACAATAACGTCCTATTATACTACAAGAATGCAAGCCATGCCTGAGAAGGAAGCCAAGTACATATCTGTGCCCTCGGACGACCCTAAGGAAGAAGGTAATATGAGCTTGTATACTAACGTTACTAGCCTAGAAACAACAACACCCAGCTGAACTTTTTACATTGTTATACATTCACTAGCTATACCAGATTCTGGTTTTAATCCTGCTCATGAAACCAAGCGCTGCGGAAACCGTTGTTGTCTTCGGAAGGCCTGGAGGAGGGCTTTAGCTTTTATTCTTTGTACTGTCCTAATTGGACATCTTGTTTATGTCGGAGTAAACCACTTCTTGTTTAGGGTGAGTTTGTTTAATGATTTTTCAACGATCATCAAGATGTAAAGACTTATCTAAACGTCTTGCTCTATACCGTTTAACTTTTCCTCGATCTAATATTCAAGGGTGAGTAGATCAGAGTTTTCTTTTCTTACCAACATGAGGTTCGATCTAACTGCTCGCATACACATCACCAGGTAAACGTCGTCACTGTCATTCAAAGGTTTTTGGCACCCCCGGTTCGTGCGTACCTTCTATCAAATTAGAAGGGAAGAACGAGTACCTGTTTGAACCATCTGATATCGAGGGTCTGATTTTCGGCGTCAAAGGATTTTCATCCGTAAGTATAACTTTGCGATTGTAAACAACAAGAGGAATGTGGCTGTCACTTTTGGAATACAATATATAAAAATCACCCGAGAACACTGTATTGAAGCGTCTTCGTTTGCTCATATAGCAAGGGAGTGTTATTATTCGTGAAGATCCTTGGGCTCATCATTATATCAATGTAACGAATACGATTTATGTCTCGGATGATTCTCTTCAAGATGATGTTAGAATAGAGTCATCCATAATCGACAAGGATGCTACTATTAATATCATAGTAAGTACTATAGGGCTTTATCTGTTACGTTGAATATTACCCGAATAACTTTATTTTCGCAATCAAGACTCCATCCTTTGACGTAGCGCACAGATGCGTTCGCGTTGATACCGTCATTACTTTCCCATCGAAAGTCAAGTACTTCAGATCACTAGCGGTTGATGTACCTAATTCTTGGATCGCTACTGAACGATTGAACAATATCGACTTTGCGTTTGTCAACTTTAAAACGGCTAACGGTCATATATTCGCTGATGTAAGTGATCAGATACATAGCAAATGTAGAGAATATTTACAGGTTAACTTGATAGAGTGTTAACCCCACTTTTCTATCAGAAACTTTCATTCACCGAGGGCGAAATTGCAAGTATAAATGGCAATATTCGCGGTAATTATGACGTGGCTGAAAAATTAGAGGTAAGAAGATAGACGTCGAACCCCGTTCGCGAATTAAATCACCTTTCAATATCAATAATCTATTGATAATATTGCTTTTCAGATCAAGAACGTTAATGGTATCATTGATGTTGAACCCCATGTTCATCCATGGGCGGACAATGTTTCTATCGATATCCGCTCTGTAAATGGACACATTGATGCTCATGTGGTACGTTAAACTAACTATCGTTATCTGATATCATGCCTGGCTCACAGTCGATTAATACTAAATGCTATATATCATATTAGCGTGACCTGAGTGAAACCCAAGTCCTTAAATTCAATGCTCACTCTGTCAACGGGGGTATTATTATCACTATTGTAAGTTAATATAAGTTTTCAAATAATTCGGAATATAACATATGCTAATCAAATGACACTTTCTAGGCCGATGAATTCAAGGGCAGATTTGTCGCCAAGACATTTGTCGGATTCGCTAGCGTTGAAGGTAAAGATGTCACGTTTGAAACAAACAGAAGAACATACAAGAGCGGTACCAAAGGCTTAGAGACTGATGACGACGGTGACGATGATAGTGTGTCCAGTGCCACTTTGGAAGCATATACCGGATCGGTTGAGCTGTATTTCAAGTGAAACTTTCATTTTCTTCCTTGTTAACAATAAGTTATGCTTAGGAGAAATTGACTATGTACAAGTATGAACGATTTTTATAGTTATTTTATAGTGTTATTTGAATAAATTGGATATTGTTATTATTATCCACAACTTCGCGTCGCCTTGACGTTGATGAATTTTTCATTGCTTGCATCGCTTATTTATATACAGCTTGCTACACCATAGCAAAGTGTCTTTCCAAACAGCAATTTGTACCCTCAAATCACTAGCCGAGTCTCGAGATAAAAAATCAACTTTGCCTACGTTTAACATTACGAAGGTCCGTCCAGCATAAAATTTACAACACGGGACCGCCAATTCTCGACGCATGAGCAGTTCGATAATAAATTTACAAGTTGAGGGACGCGCCAGAAATTCCTAGTCAATTAGACATTGGAATTGTACTTATTTCTGCGTGTGCTCACCATGACACCATGGTATTATCATTTTGGTTGTGACAATTACATAGTACCGGTCGTCATGGCACGTACTGAGATTCGTTATACACAGCTCGAATAAGGATAACATCATTTACAACGGTTTCTTCTAAACGTTTATTTGTTCATTTTTCTACAACCATCGTCGTAATGTTCTACACATAGGATATTGTTTTAGTAATTCATTTTCAGCATTAAAGCCATATTATAATAATAACAATAAATCTCCCAACTTACATCATCACAATATGGACAATTACCAAATAACATGTTGAAACTCTGTCTAGTAGTGGGAATTGCACGCAGCCACTTATTAGAAGAGACAGAAGATTAACATGTGTTTAGGAATAAATGACAAACAATCTTTATCACCAGAACGTTTCAAAGCGGACCCAGGGTATCACATTAATTACCTCATACAAACAAGCTCGATGAAACGGCTGACCACACTTCTCATTATTGCATGTTTGCGACGGAATTTCATCGTTCAATCGATAAGAATAGCAAATCCCACATTCAACGTTGAATTCTGATTTTGAAGTCGTCAATGGCGAAGGGAAGTTCATCTCTAATATGGCCTCTAGATTTTGACGAATCGTTAATGACTGATCCCTTTCAAAACAAAAAATGAATAGTTAAGTGTTGAATACATAAGGTATTCATTACCAGAGAACAAAAAATGCATGCATACCATACCATCTCATAAGATTCTTATTCAAGCGATCTTGCAGTGGACCAACTGTCTTCTCGCTTCCAAATAGTCTACACTCACAGATTCCTCTTGGGTTCTTAACATCAACATCAATCTGTAACGAACAATGATTGCCAAGTGCTATTCTTCGCATTAAATCACTCCGCTTGGGCTTATCTGGTTCCAATACCCATGTATGATTATCAAAGTCTTCCAACAACAGCCAAAGATCTTGAAACTGTTTGACTTCCTAGTTGAAAAAAGTACACAAACCTTTGAATCATTACAAACTGCAGTCACAATTATTCCACATTCGCAAGCGTATGATGTACCTCCTGAAATAATGATATTATCTTCCGTAGACCAGATTTGCTATGCAACGAAATTGATATCGACGTCGGCAAGTCAACATGTACGATAGGTGGATCGGATGGGTAGGAAGAAGGCAGAATAACCTTTATTGTATGCTGTCTGCCTGATGAATCACTATGTGAAATCAATACGTTAAATACGGTGTGATTATATGTTATAGCTTCCCGGCAAGCAAAAAGTAGAGCATGCTGTCCAATGTACTTTATCCGAAGCGATATATTCTTAAGCGCATGGTCAATCGATTGCAGTTTATCCCATCCAATCGCGTCTAGTTCTTCCAACAAGGTAGAATAATAAGTACCAGAGCGCATTAGTTCGTTTTCTTCCTTTGTCACTAGTTGTTCCTAACGAGAGACATGCGAATGGATCAGTTTGATTGCAATGGGGATGGGGTTGTTTTCGGAAAAACTATATCGATAGATTAATAACAAATCATACTCAACAAGTAGATCTTTGAGATCAATCAAGAATTCTTCCAGAGTGGAGCACTGTTCTAGTCGCTGTCAAGAATGTTTCTTTCAAGTTGTGAGATATGTATGACATGGCGTCAACACTAAATGTATACGGGTGCGTGCCTGTCGAATTACGTGTTCCTGCCCAGCCACTAGCCTGCAAAGCTCGGGGCTTCCTCGTAAATGCGCGTTCTTTAGATTTCTCGCATTACGTTGGTCGATATGTATACCGAAAGGAATCTCCTGACCCTATGAATCCATATTAATATAACAAACTCTTGGAAATAGATTAGATGGATCTATTTGAAACCTTTATAGTGATAAACCCAAGATAAGAGGATCCTTCCGTGTCTTCGGGTATTAGAAGAGGAAATGTCTGTGAATTCATGACAGCAGCAGGGAATATAAAATGGAAATCACGACAGAAAATATTTTTGGGGGGAAAATGTAAGACGCGTGTCAAAATAAACAGATCACAAACTCGTAGATGTAATTTTTAGCCCCTTGGTAAGCGACCAGCCTCGAAGATTTTTATAACTACACGTTACCAATAATGTCGGAAGACAGTATCAAACCCCAGAGCATGTCCAGTGGACCACGCAATGTATTGCGTCCAAACGATTCTGCTAGTTTATGGAACTGCTCACTCTCTCCAGGTGAATCAGCGTGCTGAATTACTTGGCGTCAGCGGTTTTCGAGTACATAATGCTCATGAAATTGTTTAAAGGGTGGTCGCGGGAAGAAAGCGAAATTTTACGTAAAGCATTGATTAAATTTGGTATTGGCAACTGGGCCAAAATTATCGAGTCACAGTGTCTGCCCGGTAAAACAAACGCGCAAATGAATTTGCAACTTCAACGAATGTTGGGACAACAGAGCACTGCTGGTATGTCTATATATACACTCCATTTTGATCTGATTCTGGTGTGCCACGCAATTATAACAAAGGATGCTTGCTTCTGCACAGAATTTAATGGACTTCATATTGATCCGTTGGTCATTGGAGAGAAGAATTCTAAAATTCAAGGACCCACTGTCAAGCGAAAAAATAATTGCATCGTGAATACTGGGGGTATGCACGTAATAACTTGTCACAAATACACGAACGATTGCTATTTGACGTGATGACTAAACAAGCGTTTGAATGTAGGAAAACCTTCTCGAGAAGAAATAAAGCGTCGAATACAAAAGAATAAAGAATTGTAAGGCAATGCTAGTGAAATTGTTTGGCGAAACGCGTCCGTAATTAACTTTTGATAATTATTTCTTGAAAATAGATATGAACTTCCTGAAGAAAAATGGAGTGAATTTGAGTTACCAAAACCAGAAGATGTTAGTAGAATTTCTTTGATGAAAGATTTACTGTTGGCGTTATGTATTTACTGATACTTCCAATATTGATACAAACTGTATATTTATTTCAGCCTTTCTTGGGTAAATTAATCTCTTGTTTTCTACGTAAAGCGGATAGTTTTTTAATGACATAGATTTAAATGTTTGCTATGTTGCAGTTCTTGAAGCTAAACGAGGTGAATTGCGCCATTTACAACACGAATTGTCAAGCGTTGAAGAGCAGATTTCCGCATTGCGTAAACAAAGGCAGTTGCATTTGCAGCAGTTCCCAGGCGAGACTGATTCTAGCGAAAACGAACCCGAGGTAAGATGAAAAAGATTATTATCCGGTAATAGGGCATGGCTATTTATCCGAGGCATAGACGAGACTACTCACAAGTGCGCAGATTATAAGGAGTAGTCTTGTTGGTATGCACCAATGTCTTTTGTTTTTTTTTTGTTTCATGAAAATGTGAATTTCACGTGTATTAATAATTTGTGCTCGTAAAGTGAGTCTTTTGATCAGTAAAAGTTGCGATAAGAAGTATGTGAAGGTAAACTGTCTATCTGGAATATGGTTCATCAGTCGAGTTCATGAATCATTGATTGTAGTTCCGTTGACACTTTAACTCTAGAATTAATTGCAAACTGACTGAGTGATGAAATTTCGATTCCAACTTGATGGCCAAGTCAAACGGAATATAGGTTAGTTTTGGTAATGAATATAGGACAAAAGTAAATTTAATACCAAACAATGAACGTGCATTATGAAAGACAGTCTGTTGCTAACATTGCCTTTCGCCAAAGGAAAACCGTTATCTTTTGGAAATCAGCGTTCAATACAATATTAATATTAAGTGTTAATAGTACCAAAAGGTATGGTATGAAAAACTCTTTTGCCTACAGTCAGGTGAATCCAGTATCAAAAATATAAAACAAAATATATATTGATATTAATTGTAACTATGATAGCACAAGCGAGACTAAAGTCTACCTTTACCATAAAAGTACTATAATATATGAGGTTTTTGGACATAAACTAAAGCATATTTTCAGGGTATAGTGTCGGATCGCCACACGTTAGATATTCGTGTAACGACCTTGGAATTTAGCCGTTCCTACTATCGCTAAATCTCTATCCAATTAGTGACCTTAACCTCGAGTCAAACAACGACTGTGATTCGTTAGAGATTATTAACGAAAATCTGTCGACGGGAAAGTTTATAAAATAGTAACGCGTTAAACACAATTAAATAGAAATCCTGATGGATAAGTTCGATGGCACGCCGATCGATAAAATTCACCAGGGAATTAACGACACAGATTTATTAAAATTCAAAGAGCTATTCTAATTACAAGGATTATAAGGACAAATAGAACCGAAGATGCCGAAGATGCGCTCAAGACATGCTGAAGATGCTGAAGATTCTTTTTACTAAGGGAAATTATGACAGCTTATATATCTAACTACTTTGACCCCTCTAAGTTGTACATTTGACATCTTTGAAGATTGTCAGAAAATTCCGGGATGGACCCATAATCACTACCACAGCAGCAGCTATTGCTACTGGCGGCGCTTTGTGTAGTACATTTGACACCTCTTGTAGCGCAATTGACACATATAGCACTAACTGCGCGACCGTGCACAAAAATTGATTATCGTGCAACTTGAATTCTGATCGCATTTGAAAAATTGTATACAGTTGAACCTCTATAAAAGAACACAGTTAGAGGCGTTCTCTTGTAGAGCTTATTCATTTACTAATAACTCAGATTCGTTCCATGATAAAATTTTCATGAGAGGATGCTCATTTATAGAGGGTTCTTTTATGGAGGTTTGACTGTATTCGATAATGCTCACCTGACATCTACCACGTTCACATCCTCACTCGCGAGCTGAGGTGGAGATGTCTGTACCACCAGGCGGAAATCACGAGGAATACGTAATCATTTGGGACTTTCTTCTAATTGTATTTTAATTAATTAATATTAACTTCTTCTTTAAATTAAAGTTTTTCCACACATTTTATAACTTGTACTTGATTTTTGTGAACTTTATAGCAAAAGGATGGTCCATTCCAGCAAACATTTTAAATGGTAAAGTCCGTTAGACAGATATTTCGTGAAAAGCTTTTTGGCTGATGTTGTTTTTATGGCAAAAGCTTGTATCCACGAATACTGCAAATGTATCATTTGAATCACGATAATTTACTTTAGTTATTAGTCATGTCGAGCGGGAGAGCGATCGTATACTGGCTTGAGATTTAGCTTTCAAACGAGGCTTTTGACTATATATACTCGTGCCAAACATTTAGTGACCTTAACGTTGGTTTCGAATGCTTGATCGGTCTTGTATACGCTATCCCAGATTATTATATATTACGTCTATTTCTTTCGACGGGATTATTTTCGAAAGCCTATAAGTCGGGGAAGTTAAATAATAATCTTAGTGTCAAAGTTCTTATAAAATCGGTGGCAAGTTCGACTCCGTTTACCGCCTATACGGGAAAGCGTTACCAGCGATAGAGATAACTTTACAGGGAATGAACGATTTAAATACAAATTTTATTAAAATATAAAGGACTATTCTAATTGCAAAGATTACAAGTAATACTAAGGGATATATAATCATCTATCGTTTTCGCACAACTTTCCTGTCGCGTACGTGTAACTGACAGCGTTTATGCACCAAATATTCGTCGTGCGGATGTGTCACAGGTCGGAGATGTCTGCTTATCCTGCTGACCCTAAATACAAATCACTATGTTTCCTTCCCCCTCATACGTTTCCTGCTCCACCCATTTCCCGTTCTCTTTATCGCTCATCGTCGTCGGTTTTCTTTCATAATCGTGGTAATTCATAGTCTTGTTTTTTTTTCAAGGTCGTAATCACGCTACCTATTATCAATAAAGAGGCACCCGACAATATGGAAAAAAACTTTGTTCTCTGCCTGGGTGATTCTGTGTTCAAGTTTCTCCTTTCTGCGTTTATTGATGTGTAATAATTTATCGTTTCTATCTCCTCCGAGAAATAATGGAGTAAAAATTTTATCCAGAAATAAGCTAGTCCTCTGTCGCGCACTGCTTTATAGCTTCAGGCATCCCTTTTGTTACTCAGGTTTTGCGACAAATACTGTATTACTGGTTCTAGTGGTAAATTCGATTGTATGCCTCCATCAATATCAGTTATTCTTTTCCAGAAAGCATAAGCCGCTCACGCAAATTAATTATCGCAAAAAATTACATAACTCAAATTCTCTGGATTCCCAGAAATCGAGGAGTTGAGGCCAGTCTCTTCCATATACCCTTTATATAAGCCAGAACGAATTTTATCTGTCAGAGGACTTGGTAAATTAACTAATTTAGCATGCTATTTGTAATAATCATCAGTTACATAATATCTTATATGAATAATCTTGCCGTGAAGTAGTATTGCCAGAGGCAGTTACAAGTGGCTAGAAAACATGTTATCGTTTTATATGATGCAAGTCGATTCAAAATCGCGTCAGATTACTGTTCACTCGTCCAGATTTGTGTAGTTATCTAATTTTGATGTACAGTGTGCAAAAAAAATTGCAAAAAATTCCGTGATATTCAAACGCGTATAACTTACCCATTTTGATCCAATTCGAAATAAAAGCTTGTTTACTAAACAATAAATGTACGCGATTTGCATTGAGTTTACTTTGTAAATCTCTGAACAATTTGGCTTGAAAATGTCTACATATGATAAAGAAAACCAACATCAGACTGATTACATTTTTGGAAGCAGGGAACGCGTAAAGCCAAAGAAATACACTCATGGACCAATATTCCATTACGGACAATCTATTACAACCTTTAAAAAATTAATAAATATGGAGATGTGAAACATAGAGGTGGAATGGGAGGCATAAGAAACTTACGGCTGCCGCTTCTCGTACTGTTGGGCAGTATATTCGAAGATATCCATTAATTTTCGCTGGGTTAATAGCCAAAAAATTAACAAAGACAGGTATAAATGTCAGCCGTTCAACACTTGACCACTAATGGCTATAAAAACAGTCTCCCACTTTGCACCCCAATGCTCACATCATCCCATAAAGAAAACCGTGTTGCTTGGGCTAAATGTTATATCAATGACAATTGGAACAAAATAGTTTTTACAGATGAAACTGCTTTTCAGCTTTTTCAGAATACTATTAAACGTTGGCATAAAGGTGCAAGGCCAACTCGTCCAATACCTAAAGACAGATGCAAGATTTTTGCATGGGGTGAATTCTGCAGGAAAGGGAGGACTTCTCTTTTTTTTTAGACAGATAATGGATGGAAAATTTTATGTAGAAATATTGGATAAACACATTCCAGAAATAAACAAACTTCTGGGGGAAAAGATGGCCGAAATATACTAGCCGGAATTTCTACAGGAAAATGTTCCATCTGTATTGGACTGGCCCTCTAATAGTCCTGATTTGAATCCAATTGAAAATCTTTGGGGAATTGTCAAGAGGGAAGTGGAAAAACGTATGCCAAAAAATCTTGAAGAACTGGAGAAATTTATGGTGGAGGAATGGAATGCTATTCCACAAAGTGTGATAATTAATTTAATAGACTCAATGAAAAGACGTTGTGAGGAAGTTGTGAGAAAGGCGGTGAACGAATTTCATATTAATTTACATCAATAAAATCTGCTCAATTTAAGCTTTCATTCAAGGTATATAACATGCTTATTGGTATGGCCATTGTTAAGTTAAAGTTTTGCAATTTTTTTTGCACACCACTGTATATAGCTCGAACGTCAGTCTTCTCGGCGAATAGTTTTGCCCCGTTGTACCAAATAGAAAGTGTCTTCAGCAAACGTACCGCTTCGTTGTAATTTACGTAAGTCTTCCTAGCGAAGGTCTCGTATCAGATAAAGTTGAGTCTTCTTAGCGAATACGTCGCTCCGTTGTATAAACATGATCTGTTTAACGAGTAATATCCGTTTTTACAATAAACTCTAAAACAATTTTATTATTCGTTTACTATCGTTATGAGAGCTTTAAAATTGCATTTATTGTCCTTTCGTTCGAACAAATCAGTTTTGCTTGCAATAAGCTAACCAAATTTTATGACGATGTTTCGTTATGCATTAAATCCGTATATGCGGAGTAAATCATGTTTATTTACAATTAGAAACGGTTGGATTTGTTTGATCGTAATTTTATTTGAGAACAAGAGTTAGAAACTCATTTAATTGAACCAAAACGTTTTGAACCTTACGGCTCTGACGGCTGAATATTTCAGCTGTGAGGAAAGGTCGTTTTTATAACTAATTTCTGACTAGCGCAGTATATAAAATATAAGTAATAAATTGGACTTAGCGTAATACTAGATAATGTACCAAGATAAAAACGAGACTCGTGCCGAGAGTTCGGTAACGCAAATGAACTTATCATCTAATACGTCATATCCCTAATCAGGGTTCGATGTTTGTACGACTATAGCTGGTTTTAACATCTAAGAAATTACCAGGCTTTGCCCAAACTCGAAGAGTCCCAATTGCCATTGTCGTCCCCAATGGACACTAAATGGATCACAAGCAAAAACAATCTACCAGGTGCTCCATGACCCGGAGCAGGGGTACAATTCTTGTGCCAACCCTTTTTTCCAAGGCGGTATAAGGTAATATTGTTTCTGGTGCGCCTGTGTCGAGAACCGTCTTGTATAACTTATTAATGTCAAGAGCTTTATGAAAAGTGTAGTCAAGTACTTTTAACTCGAACTTTAATAATAACATTTATCATATCATAAGTCAGTTAATTTTATTGTTATTTATATTTTAGCAATAATCGATCCAGACCAGGTTAAGGTGTCTCCATAATTGGAACGTCGAGATTTCACACGGGGGCTGGATAAAGAAGATAATTTTCACGAACTAATGGATCAACTGGGAGATAAATGGCAGCAGGCATTTCCTCTTCGAGGTCTGATAATTGCTGATTCGTATACTCATCTGACCCATACTTTACTACCTTCTGTCCGTCCACCAGTACCCAGTCTTTCTGATGTTCATCAAACTTGCCCGCCTCGAGACTGTTGTAGAAGTAAAGAAAATTTGCCGCGACTTCTCGCTCCACGCTACCTTCAGGAGAGTTAAAATCATCAGTGAACCCGCAGAAAACCTGACGTCTCATGCAATCAGACATCGAAGCGGGCCACGTGAAGCCATGTACCATGCGATCTGCAAAGACATCGGTTAAGGAAACAAAATATATAAGCGTGTGTAAAGCAAATTGGTCGTACCTAAAAACTTCTGTGCTTCGCCTGGCTCTTTTTCATATGCACGAAGGGATTCCACAGTTTCGGGTGGAGTGATTGGAGGGTCAAGATGAAGGGCGTCAAGTGTGCTTGTAATGTTTTGAGCTGTAGTGTCTTTAGCCATGGTGTCCTGAGTGTTTTGAGCCATGGCGTTAGTCTCGGGCTGATCGGCTGATGGTTCTTGGTCAGGTTCACGAGTAGTTATCATAGACTTGCTCGAGGTGCTTTGAGCCATGTTGCTAGAACTTTGAACTGTGTATTCTTCAGTAAGGTCTGTGGTTTGAGTGCCTTGAGCTGTGGTGAGTAAAGTGCTTGAGTACAATATAACTCTAAAAGTACTATCTTTGACAGCAACAAAAAACCGGACCTTTGCGTCTCCGTGTTTCGGTGAATTTTTTTGTAACTTTTTTAAGTCAAGATGTGATTACATAGAAAATATATATACCTCCAATCGATCAAATACTATATCAAGGGGCGCTTCTTTATGTTCGAGTTTTGGTATCTCCCCTGACATATGATGGCGAGGGGTAACAATGATCGCTTGGTTAAGGATGCATTAATATAATCCGCGTCGCCATATACTTGTAAATGCCGGATTTATATATAATTTGCATAATAATAACAATGGTGCAATATATATAATTTACGTCAGATCACCCCTGAACGCAATTTATACATAATTTGTGGCGCGTGATATTCGAAGAACATTAATTATTATTATACTGTAACGTCAATATAAATTGTGCACAATATAAACTCACATCTGATTGTATACTATAATATAACATCCTTATTGTACTTCGCGTTTGTATTTAACAACACCTTTGAACGAAAAATATTATTAAATTAGTCACGTGGATTCGATAAGTCGGTCTACCAGGCCAGCCATGACTTATCGAGTCTGCCTATGTATATAAATCCGGTATTTATATGGTGACGCAAATTATTATTATATACAGTCAAACCTCGGAAAACCGATACCACTTAAAACCGATAACTCGCAAAACCGATACTTTTTTCAATTCCCGTGATATAATGTAGTACAAATTACGTGACCTGATTCTTGCAATTTCATTGGTCAACCAATGAAATTTACTACCCTTTATATACTAGTGCGTACATCTATATCTATAATAAAATTTTCAAAAATGCAATCTCGCAAGCGAAAACGTAAGTCAACAACCACCAATATTTCACGTTATCAATTCTACGCATACTGAGGTCGAAGATTTCGCATTAGCCAATAAGAAGCAAAACCCTCGGAAAACCGATACATCGCAAAACCGATAGAAAATAGTGAGGACAGCCACATCAATTTTCCGAGGTTTGACTGTACAACACATCGATTGACTTGCCAGGCAATCATTCTCAATGAGAATAACAATGGTTTGAATTAGCTTGTCACAAGAACTCTTACCATTTTCCCCCCGTAATCTTGGAACGTGATTGGCTAGCAATTAATTTTTTATAAAAATTGAATGCAAGTTTCCTGAAATGTCAACAACAAATCATCACTTTGATCGATGATATCTATACAGATCTTGTCTAAAAAAGAAAGAAAGAATATTTCTCAAAACCGAGGTCATTCCTACAGCTTGCACATACGACGACTAAGACACAACTGTTAAGAGCTAAATACAGTCAACTCTCTTTATAACAACCACCTCGGGCAAAGCAAAATCGGTCGTTATGAACAGCTATGCCACATAGTAGTCATGATATACATATAGATCCCCAACAAAATACAGTCATTCATTAATATATCTAGAAATAGATACATCCCCCCCCCTCCCCATAATTACAATACAGCCCCAATATGGGCTTTTATTCTCTTCCTCTACATGTAAGTAGATAGATAAAAACAGCTTAAACTGGGCTTTAGCGAGCAC
>CAJVPI010000491.1:0-28607 GCA_910592345.1 Paraglomus brasilianum
CGGCATATTAAGACCTTGATGAAGCACTCTCCGTCTACCACGTTAGTAAACGTCAACCCTCGTTCGCGATTTTAGTTTGAGGTGGTTGCAACATGTAAAGGCGGCAGTTTACCGTCATACCGAGGACAGGTTACTCGTGCAACATGCACAGGGGCCGTGCGCAGGGGCGGACAAGCAGTATTCCCTTTCTTGTGTCAAACGTCAAACTCATGTCTGCCAAAAGTTGTCTGAAGGTTACAATGCAGTATTTACTCACGCCCCTTTTTTGTGTCAAGTGTCAAATGTCAAACTCATGTCCGCCAAAAGTTGTCTGAAGGTTACAATGCAGTGTTTACTCACGCCCCTTTTTGTGTCAAACGTCAAACTCATGTCCGCCAAAAGTTGTCTGAAAGTGTGCGCGCTTGATTCCACTATGTCACTTTCCTTAGCCATGCTAATGCTGCTCTTTGCCGTATTAACGTTGCCCCCCACGTTGAGGTGGCAGCATGTCGAGCGGGTTGGTGCCTAACAAACTCCGAACTCTCTGCTAAGGAGACAGAGTGCCGTTAGGACTTTTATTATACCTCTCCGTTTACCACGTTCGCAAATGTAAAGGCGGCAGTTTACCGTCATACCGGAGACAGGTTGCTCGTGCACATTGCACAGGGCGAATAAGCAGTCTAATCTTACTACACTTATCGTAATGTCTGCTCTATGCTTTTCCTTGCTTTCTTCAACACTTCATGAAATTCTTTCTCGCGGTCCTTCGCGGTTCCGTTTTCTCCCATCGTTGCGTAATCTTGCTCAATTCTCAAATATGGTAAACACCGCACTGCGTTGCCTTTTGATGTAGTGCTTACTTTTAGATCTAATTTTAGTAACTCGCCCCTTAAAAAGTTTTTTACCATTGTTATTTTAGCAAAAAAAACTTTTTCTTCTTAATTTAGTAATTCGCTTCTCGGGTTATCAGCATTTACTCGACCCCTTTTCTGTTCCTTTTACTCGCGCTCAAAATTTGTCTTATTGATATCAAACTTTAGATCTAGTTTTAGTAACTCGCCTTTAAAAAGTTTTTTACTATTGTTATTTTGATTTTTATTGCGTAAACAATAGCAAAAAATTTTATTTTTTTTCTTTATTTAGTAATTTGCTTCAGGTTATCAACGTTTGCTTATTATGACTGTTTTGTTTATTACCCACTTCTCTCAAGAGTATCGCTTGTAGTCTTTACCAAAGTCCTTATCAGAGCGCTTGCTTGCTTTCGTTTACACTTTGTTAAGGTATTGTTTATCTATAAAAAAACTCTTTATTGTCCGTATTACCCGCTCACTGCTGCCTACGTTTGGAGGGTCGGTAATAACAATGAAGAAACCTGGGTGCAAAACTGGCGTCGCATAACTTGTATTATACAGATCTTGCGAAACAACGACACTTTAACAGTTATCGCCACTACTATACGTGCTATTACATATAACATATATAACATTATCGGTATGTCTTTATGATAAGTTAAACTGTTGTAATATAACTTGCAACATTGCGTCTTGTGTCTTTTCCCGATCTATTATATTTCTCGCTATACTAATACGTTTCGATCGCTTTAATAGGATATAATGCAACAATCTTTTTGGCGATGATCATATCCGACAGTCGATTATCGGAAATTATACGAAACTCACACAAAAAGATGAGGAAAAGATCTAATTGTAGAAGGGATATTCTTCAAGTTTGTGGCTTGGGACTGGATTTATATAAGTAATGTAATGTATCAACTTCTTTGAGTTTTAGTTTGAAATAATTGCACTTTCAACAGATGGTGGTTAGTAAATATGGTTTCGAGCCGATAATGAGTTGTTTTATGTTTAGATGGTCGGCGATAACGAAGAACAATATATTCAAAATCTCAATAGAGTTTGAGTCTACGGGAAGCGCTTTTTCAATACATTGGATTTGATGTACATGGATACTTTTCGAAACCACAAAGTTTGTATCATTTTATTCTAAATCAAATAATTCCTCATATGTCACTTAATTTTATTTACTTAGGGTGATAGTGTTCAGCATATCTCACACTTTGAATCACGAAGCTTTTTCTGTCGTTAGAAAATAAAACATTCTTCCTCCGCAATTGCTTGGGGTGATCAATAAGAAAAATCATTAAAAATCACATTATTATTCTTGCATTAGGGCATAAGAAGTCGATCTTCCATTGCCCACCTGGATCGAGCTTCGATCAGTTGCATGAGGCCATACCATCATGGAGAATTGCAAGATCTTTATATGTGTCGAACATATAAGGCTTAGTAGAAAATGGGCTCACGAGCATCACAGTGACATAACAGACTGAAGGTTTCATGCTCAAGGCGAATCATTGCGTAGTAGATTTGCTGCTGGAGCAATTGTGTGGTTTGCGATATATATTCGCATCTTAACAATATGTGAAATTATAGCCTTGGTCTATATAAAGAGTCACAGTTGTTACGCTCTTGTTACCCTCTTCAGAGTAAAATCACGATTCTTTTAATCTTATGATGATGCAGTATTTACAACAACGGAATAGACGACAAATAAATAGGCAGTTGGTAAGGGCGTTCGACAATTTTGGTGTTACTTTAGCAATTTTCACTTTACGAAACGCTAACGGTAAAAGGCAATAACTTCCTGCTGTAGGCCTGATCTGCGAACTGGTGGAGTTGTCATATTAGCTGGGTCAGATAGTAATGGCAACTGTCCTATATTAGATATTCTGTATGTTAACAGGATGAAAAACAATTGTATAATCTCAAGCTCACATACTCTTGATGATGGATTATTATCTATGCTGTTAGTAACCAACTGACGAACTTTGGATACTGGATTATCGTTTTACTGCTCCATGTAGTTTGCTATTCAGGTATAACTTCTTTGTTATTGAGTGTGAAGCCTTTCATACATATCGCATTGTCTGTATAATTTTAATATCACTTTCGAGTTGTCGACTCACATTGTATAACGCAAGTTTTTTGCTGATTTCACCTCCATTACTTGTTACTTATAGATGTTGCAATTACAAGTATCTTTACGACGACAAACTGTTCAAGTAAATACGATGTTTGGATCGATCAAGAAACGTTTTCAGAAAAACAACTGTATGTTTTATAAATTATACTGCCGACTGATGGTGAAAATAAAGTACAGTTGGATCATCTTGGAGTTGTCGAGTTGGTGATGGAATTTGCCAAAATACGTTTCTACGAACATATTAATATTGGTTGAATGACGTTCTTCGTCTGATTAAATTTTGTCGGCAACGTGTTAATCTGTAGATTTGTTGTAATGTATCCGCGCCAATTAATACGTGCGAGTGGTTATTGATCTTGAAGCTTAGTTCGTTAACTCTAGAAGTCTTTCCTTTGATCGTTGATGCCTGTTACAGGGTTTCTTGACACGTAATTAATGCGATCTTGACAATAATGTGAATGTAATAAGACTTCGCCACGTTTGACACGTCGAAATGTGCTTGTACACAGTTTGATAATAATCTATTTAACGTGGTGGAGAATATCTAAGTAGAATATTATACAGTAATTTCTCGCACGTAATTTCATGTTTGAATAATTAACCAACTTTACGTTTTGCCTTACAAATATATGCGAATGGCTACTTCCTATTTTTAGCTTTCGGCCAAGTTTGGTAGCATGTAAGCATAATTTAAATCTTAACATCCGTAATAGTAATAATAGTAATGATAATAATGATAAAAGCATTATTATTATTATTATTATTATTATAAGTCGGTCATGAAGGAATTATAGTGATAAGCAAACCTTGAGTTAATCGACGGATCAAACACCAGCATACTCTATAGTTAAAGAAGTGGCAACAGATGTTGAGGAATGTTTGACGGAATCCATCCGTCTTATAAATTTTTTTGATTTAACAATATCGTTCTTTAAGCGGTGAATTTACAAAGTTGATGTCGCATTAGGTTTGTTATTATAAGTTTCGTGTGTAATAGAAACTATGAACATAGCTGTGAGAGTTGCAATCAATTTTTGTTGTGATCATTAATGATGAGGATTGTTTTAGGATGATAGATGGCCAAGAAGCTTTAAGATGGGTTGTCAATTTGTTAATTAATAATAAACTGTTTATTTAATACATAAGATAAATCTATAAGACATGCGCGTTCCAAACAAACTTGTTGTACGTCTACACCTAAAGTTAAGTTTCAAGACATGGTCACCGACAATCTACAAAGGTAACTGTTTCTCAATGGTATGAAAAAGTTAGGCGTAAGTAAAGTAATATAACTACTAAACTCAATTTTTTATCAAAATACATTAATGAAGCAATTACTCACATTATGTATAATAATAAGCAATCGTTCCACATTAATTCAAACGTCGGCAGATATATTGATTTGAAAGAATGATCTAATACTGTTATCTACAATATAGATATAAGAAAAAATTTGCTAGGATAATAATTGGTTAAATTGACAATCATCGGGTCGGTTAAGAATGTTCGTATACAAGAAATCAAAATCGCAAAGAATTGTTAATTAATGTAGGCAGGGGACATGTTTTATGTAGAACATTATTGCTTAACCACAGATAAGCATAAATATCATGTTTAATTTAAATAAATCTTGAAACTACAAGTTTACTCAACTTATTGACATGTATAAAGTATACCGACGACAAGACTTTTGAGCAAGTTGAATTTTTCTGAACAAAGGGTCAATCAAAAAGGAAATCCCCAGATTCAGGCAAAATTCTTATCTATTTTTTATAATACCCCACAGATCTGGTGACCTTGTAAGCGCCCCGTGCCAAGTGTGACTATTTGGCGTAAAGGTAAGGCAACTCATTGGGTCACTGTTGCTTTAATATCCCAATCAGGATGGCAACCCACAGGGTAGAGTGGGAACGAAGCTCGATTTGGTTAATGTTAAAAATGAAATGTGACTCATTAAACTACAAGTAAATGAAAGGTGTTAATACTGTAAATTGATTCGTTTCAACCAACTCTTGTTTTCCCTTAACATCTCGTCTATCTCCCCTAACTCTATTCTGAACTTGGCAAACTGAAACCTGGTACGGGAGGTAACTGATAAGAATCGTAGCTGTTCCTCGACTTGGGCAAATCCCCAGCAGGTAAGAGTGTACTGGAATATTTACTCTCCTTCTCAAGACACGATAAGGGCCTTACATCATTATGATAAACGGCATTCCATATATTGTCGTTAGAATTGTCCTCGGATACTTTTCTCATAAGCTCTTCCATACCGCTCCAAAGTTCCGGACGCTTGTCAGGATCGGCATCACAACAGCGCTGAGCAAGTTTCTTGTATTCCTCTGGTGCTGAATCAGGCATCGGTGGTCGTAGTCCACCCATAATATCGCATAATAAATCTCTATTGAACTGTCTATCTCGAAAAGGTGGTTCACCAGTGGCAATCAAATACATGAGAATACCAAAAGAATATATGTCTGATTTTTGAGTGAACTTGCGAGTATGGAAGACTTCCGGTGCAATAAAAGGTAAAACTCCTCGAATGGTTGGATCTGACTCACGTAAATTCACTGATCGTGAGAGACCAAGATCGCATATGAATGATTTTGTCTCACGCGTATTGTTGTGCAAAACTATGTTTCCGCCGTGAAGATCACAATGCACAGATCCTGTTAAATGGATAACATGCAGATAAAATGCAATATCCTTCAAATACTGTAATTTCATCCTCCATGTCAACTTGTTTATATTTTGATCCAAATAAGACAAAAGGCTACCATTATTAGCATACTGCATAACAATTATATACTCTTTTGTTTCTGGGTCTTGTGTCACTCCATAAATATCAAGGAAAGAACGACTTGCGCACTTGGCGTGATTTCTGAGCTATTAAATAAAATACGGGTCAGATTAAATGCTACTTTACTTAATAACATAAAAGGTTGTTTACCTCAGAAATAAATAATTCCGGCATCTGATCAAAACACTTGAAACGTTTGAGGACAACAGTTTCTGGTTTACCATTAAGTTCTTCAAACTTTTTATATTTGGCAGTATAGACTGTTCCATAACCACCAGATCCAATCTCTTTAATTTTATCAAAGTCGGCATACTGCATATACTTTACATTTGCATTAGTTTGCATAAATTTGTCTATTATTGCATTCACCTCGTGATAGAACATCAAATAATATTCTTTAGTAGATGGCTCCTGAGTGATGCCAGTAATCCAAATATTGTCTGAAGTCAATATCTCTGGATATTCTTCAGTCAGCTATTGAGTAAACAAATACGCTCGTTAAAACACAGAATTGTTAATCCTACGTCGTATTGTTTACACATGAAATAATTTACCTGATAAAAATCGAACGACTGAGCGTTCTGTCCGTCAACTATCTGTTTGAGTATTACCCGTGTCGATTCATTCATTGTCGGTTCTAACCAATCTGCCGTATGTGTGCATTCACGGCGTAATGATGTCATCCCTTGGACGTTTGTCAATAGGGAGTATTCAATCCATTGTATATAGGTATCATATTCATTCTTCACATTACTCCATGATTCCATAATAAATGAATCCAGTGACTTGTTGCCTGTAGTCCAATCGGGAGGTCTTGGTGCTTTACAGCTATAACAGAATGTATTTATCTTAGGCTCTAATCTCTCTGTACATGCCAGACATAATCCAATCTCCTTTTCTTCTTTTATTAGATAATAGTTCTGTTTATTTGCATCGTATGTAAATCCAATGGTAAGCCAAACATCTTTGCTAAGAATATTTGGATGTTTATCACATAACTAGTGGAAATGATAAGTTAGCTGATTTATTAATCATCCAAGCAGTTCAATAAACATGATGCATAATTGATAATTGAACAGTTTACCTTGTCATAATATAAATCATCTGTCTCATCCGTTATCTCAAGTGGAATTAAATTTACGTATTCATGAGTAGGTATACCATGCAAGCATCCATATCCCCCGTATCCCCAATCTTTAATACAATCAAATGGAATCCATTCCAAATAAGCATGATTTGGTGAGTTTGTTTGTAATTGAGATTTCTTAATAAACTCATCGAGTTGCTTATTGTTGCTAGTCCATCCATTGGATAATTCTTTATGTCCGCAAATGCACCACACAGGACTACATCGGAGTATTCCACATGCAGAGCAGAATCCATAGAGAGAATAACAGTGGTAAAAGAGCTTATTGACAACCGCATAATACTTGTCGTCATGCTTGGTGAACCCTTTTACGAGTTTGTTTCGACAATCAAGCCACCTGGAGTATCTTCTGAACTGTTTGATATCATTATTGTACTTGTGTGTTGGAAGGGAGTATATTCTGGCAAATTCACTCACAAACGTTGGTGTACATATCTCATCACTTCCAAGTAGTGAAAGCATTATCGTCGTCATTTCGTTAACTCTACCATCATAATGTGTTTGTTTGACGTTGTCAATTTGACTTGACTCTGTGTCGGTAATTTGCGGGTAAGGAATCCATTCAAGTTTAATATTACTTTCTGAGGAGGATTGAATCAAGTCGTCAATTACTTGATTTTGAGTGTCCTTAACTAACGACATAGTTAAGTTTTTCAAGTAACCTGAAATCGATCCAGCCTTAAGGTGTGCGATGTAACACAATGGTTCTGACCTTTCGTTTATAATTTGTGAGATATATTCGATATTGTGTTAATGATAGGTAATATAATCGGGGAGAAATTGATATGTTGATCTGTAGAACACGTGATAATTGTTTATATTGGATCTTGGATCAACTTCGATAATCTGTAGTGAACTTGCTCACTCACGCACTGGCTGGTTAGAAGTCTGTGCTTCGATATCCGTAAGAACTCAGAAAAAAATGAAATTTAAAATGTTAACTGCTCAAGATTGTAATATTTGATTATCTGGGGGACTCAAAAGGTTCGTCGAATAATTACGGATACAGTGCACTTTTCACAATTTGTTGGTTGTTTTTGGACAAGCTATTTATTAATCGAGAAGCAGGCGTATGACTCATCTTCCCCGAACAGTTAGTCAATATATGACGAACGCCTTTTGAATATTTGATATTTACAAGACAGCCTATTTTCATTGACTGTTGGGTTTGCTGAATATTCGAATTGAATGTACTCAGAACCCACAAATACAGAAATTGTGATCAACGGTTGGTATGTTGAGAAAAGCATTAAAAAAAATCACGTTGAATGCGTAAATTTAACAGGATCATTTATTTTTCGTATTTAATCGTCCTATTAGATCTCGATAAGATACACGTATACGCGTTCTGGACCAGATACGCTGACATAAATGGAAGACAACGTTCGAATTCTCCTACCTAAGCTCATTCTTTAATATTATTCGTATGAATAGCCGTAAATCATTTAAAATTTTCATGTACATATTTAAGATCCCTGTTGGATACGCTTAATACTCATGTATTAGCCAAGATACGACTTTAATTCGCGACTAGTGTTATGATTGCGTGTAGACGCATTATAGTGCCTTCAACAATTCTGGAATTATTCTAGTTCAGTAACAACAAACAACTGCCAGATGAACTTGACAGTCGTTTATTCATAATAATGATGTCAGTTATTCTCAATTAATGTTGATACAAGTATTGTTCACATCAAAATTATTGACAAATTTAACATGTGTTGTATATGGTCTAAAACACGTCATCTAGTCAGAATATTCTATGATCCAGGAAAGAATGAACTTTTACGCGAAAATATAGATCTACAAAGCAAGAGGGTAAAAGTCAGCAACATCCTTATTACGAAAACATAGTAAGTGATATTGAAAACTCACAATTTTGAATTATTTACGCCAGACATAAAAGCATCCAGCAACTCTGAATTCGTAACAGACTCTATTGCAAAAAAAAAAGAAGTTAACATCATGTTCCATTTAAAAAACGATACTGTGTCACATCAAAATATATAATTTCAACCTTCAATATCTGTAAACGAAGACCGTGTGGAATTTGGCCCACTTAAAGATTGTGAAGATCCGCCGGTAGATGCATCAGCCTTAACAGTAGGTGAAGCGGCTACAATTTCTAACCGTTCAATACATTACATTTCATTAATCGATTCGTCGAAAAAATTGGGGGGGGAAAAGGTTTATTCCTTACCGGTCCCGCTTGCAATTGAATCATCGTTCACATCACAAGTCGTACTCAATTCTGCCGTCTCTACATTGGACTTTGGTTTGTTAGCATCAATTACAGGCGTCCTTAATATAGTAGGAAAAATCCTTTCTGTCAACGTTGATTTTGCTTCATCTGCCACTTTCTCACTCCCTTGTCCAAACGGCAAAAATGCTGCAACATCATATAGCTGTAAATTTTTCAATCTTTCACTCAAAGACACTGAAGCCTTTGCCTGATAGACTTCCTCCTTCTCTTCTTCGACAGTTCTAAACACCCCACTCTCAACGTTCTCTTCCATCGCCTCACGTAGTCTCATACGCGTCGATAGTTCATCGGGGTCATATACTACAGGACTAGCAGTAGTCGTGGATTCAGGTAGCGTCGATTCTGTCGATGTGGGCATGAGTTCAGAGGATAGCGGAGGATGATGGGTTGAAGACAGTTGCGTTGTTGATGTTGATGGCACAAAGTATTCCGGTTTCTGTTGATTCGTTGGACGCATTGTTGGTTGTTCGAAATTAGTAGTAACAGAGGCAAGAATGGGCGAAGAATCGGAGGGTAAACGACGAGAATATGGTGAGTGGGTTGCTATGGGTAATTGGTGTGTAGATAGTTGGGAGTATTTGGTTGCTAAGATTAAGTAATGAAAAATTAGTGGAATGCTCATTAAACAGTGGATGGGAGTTCCTAATGGAATGGCAGCATTATGATCTTTTATTTCGGGAATTTCTTTTAACGCTGATTCATACTAGCTTAACGATACAGCTTTGGTGTAATTGGCTTTATATAGCAATAGAGTTGGGCATCATCAAGGAGGAGATAGCAATACACGTTGGGCCGTACCTTGATAAGCGCTTGTATTCTCCATAATGGCTTGCCCAATTGGCACACCGATAGAAGAGGAAACTGATCCACTGTGTGAGCGCCTAGTCTCTGTTAGGCTCTTGTTACTTGTAGTTCGAACCATGTCAGTTGGCCCGGTTCGACTAGTAACATACTGTTCTCTGCTTGCGCTTGACATTGACGAAGGCGATCTTTGATGTCCTGTGCTGCTAGCTTTACAAAGAGACAGGGATAAATACATGTGTTCTAATTTCCATCCACCCTTTCTCAAGATACCGACGATGTTCACGTTAATCAACAATCCCTCAACATTCTATTATCATATTTCGTTCAGGTCCTGCATCGGATTCTTAACACTCACCATCAGCATCAAATATCTGCACCTTTGTCGATGAAGCCTGACTCGAAGCTCGAGTGCGGGTAGTGCCCGCAGGTAAATTACTACTATTGCTTGCACTCAGCACTTCGTCTCGTCGTAATTGCGCCTGGACACCGCGCAACTGCGTCTCATACAGGAATGCGGCATGACGGAGTAGGTAAGGTACTGGTACATTCAACACACGAGAAGCTTGGTTCCCTGTTGTATAAGAAAAAAAAATTGTAAGAATAGGTTTATAGCGTTGAACAAATAGTGTGAATGAGTAAGGAAAGTCTGTGGGAGGGAGGGGGGAGGGGCTGTTGAGTTAGAGAAGAGTCGACAGTACAGAGAACTTACTAACAATCGATACTTGCTCGTTTATTTTGTGTGAGGATTTCCCAAAGCTTCTGTTCCATATCTTCCGTCCATATAACCTTTTGCAACATTGAAAACACGGTTAGTCTGGAATAAGGGAATAAGTAACATATAGCAAAGACATACATACACTTGGTGGATCAACGAAACCAGGTGGTCGTTTGTAGGGGAGTCGCATTACAACATGTAGCGGTTCTTCGAAAGACATTGCTGCGAGACGGAGACAATTTACTTGTCGTTATAATAATAAACGGTGAAAGCTATTTCAGTTTCGGATTAAGTATTAATATTAAAATATTAGGTATTAACCATCTATGTATATGGTGGGTTGTATTGGCCATCCCGTGTCAGGTGATAAAAATCAAATATACTAGTGAAGCGAATTATTGTCATACGTTCATTCTTTAAACTATAGTTCATTCTTTATAAAATAATAATTAGATCATTTATAATTTAATGCTTCTTGGGAGATTACCCGCTTTCAATTGATGTAAATAGCTAGTGGTTAAATGGTAGAACAGAATTGCGCTTTCATGACAAGAACGATAGCATGATTAGTGTTAGTGTAGTCGTTGCTTGCTGCTGCTGCTGCTGTTACCAGAAAGCTTCTTAATATTTATCTTCATTTATATCTTAACCTATAGTTTTTTGCATTGTTCCAAGCGTACTATTTATTATATATCGCTGCTAGACAATGTGAAAATAAGTTAGTTAAATTCAATTATTATTATGTTTGTTGATATATTTAGTGTGGGAAATAAAAATACACTTGTTTGTTGATTTACTATAAATGGTTCCATAGTAATAGCGAATAAAGTTCTATATACAAATTATAGCAATTTCTCCGTTACACTATCTATTACATCTTAATCTGCAACCCACAGCAAGAACTGTTCTGCGCACAATCAATCTCAATATTACTATTATTATACACAGCCCTGTTCTCTTTAAATATTGGATATGTCATTACTAATTCTGCGTAATCTTTGACTAATAGTCTTATATCAGATAGCCGGCTATTATTGGCGTTCTATTAATTGATGGCTTATATGAAATAGAAATCCTATTTCATCTATGTATTTCACAATGTTTGTTAAGTGATTAATTGGTATCTTTGTTTGGCTCTTCAACGCATTGTTATACTGTTTGAAAAGAATAACTAAAAAAGTTCACCGTAGTAAGCCTACAATAATTTTTATTGGGTGAACAGAAAGACTGGAGTTGGCCATGCATAGCAACAGTAAAACAAGACAAGAAAGTTATACAGATGTAATATTAATATACAATCTTCCAAATAAAAAAAAAATCGAGTGTGGATTTTAGTTTGGATGCTGTGGAATAGTAATGGCATCTTCTGAAGCCGGTCAAGTATCCTAATGAAATTTTTTCACTTCTTATTCTGCAATGGACAAAGAATTTCGATTAACTCTGATTATTTCACAAACGTCAAAAAAAGGTTTAGCAGTTTACTGGAAATAAAAATACTGTACATCTGCTGAAATCTCATTATTGGGTATTTTTCGCTGAGAAGAGTTTGGTAATTTGGTATGCTTTTTTCTGATGCTTATTATCCGTGTGCATGTTTGCTTGCTTCTGCCTCCGAGCTTCTTGGCGCCAGATTTTACAAGACGAATATCCCAAGCACTGTTTGAAATGGCAGCGAAATGGAAGAAAGAAAGCATTTCCTTAATAATTAATGTTTCCTACAGCAACCGTGCGCGTACTACTTGCCATGCGTAGAGAAACGTATTTTTTGCTGCATACAATGACTAATTAACTTCTGCTGCTATTCAAATATAGCCACTAGCCATTATTTTTACGTTTGAGACAATATTGTAATTTTAAACCATGAGGAGTTATTGTGACGTTCTGCTATATATCATGGTGCTCGAGTTTTGTCAGGCAATTATGTTGACTGTGATGTCTGTCCCTGTATTAATGTTGGCATACACCACCAAAATTTATCAGCACTGCTCAACCACTGATTGTTGGATGTTTTCATTTTTCCGTGTTATGGGACGTAATAAACAAGGATTGATTGCGTCAAATTGCAATCTACCACGCAATTTGTTCTTAGAATACTTGACTGTCGATATGCAAATCCACTAATAATTTAAACGCTGTACACGAATAATACATCACTGTATGGTCCAACTTTATCTCATAATAAATAGAAATATGTTAATAAATTATGTCCCAAAAGTTTTTGTTGTTGTGGACACGTTAATCTAGTAGACTTGGCTTGCAACGGATGATTAAAGTCGGTGACACCAGAGCCAGTGAAAATAAGTTCTTTACAGTTTTCGCCACTGTAAAATTTGTAGACAACGTTGCTGGGAGCACTGGCTACACTTATGGGATCTGTAGGATCAGTTCCAAAGCAGCCAGATTGTCCACCAGTAATATAAGTAAACTTACCGATTTCACATGGTAATGGTATATTGGTAGCATAGGTCTAGCAGCCAAACAGTACGAGAATTGATTGGAATTTCTTTTTTTTTTGCTTGTGAATGATTTTAAGGCAGGTCTTCCTTTTATAAGAATTCGAATGCTATAAAAATAGAATTTTTTGTAAAAAGAATTTATAGCACGTAACTTTTTTCGTCCAAATCAGATCATTTGGCAATGTCGAGAAAGCGTCCCAGAACCTACATGTAATTATAGCGTATGTATTAGCGTTTAATTGTCCATTATACGTAAAGTAAAATTAGCACACTGAGTCATGATGGTAATTTTTTAAAAAATAGGTAACCTACATCATTGATTATTGTTAGAAGTTTTAACAGCAGCCATATTTCTGATCAGAGATAAAGTTATACAATTGTTACCGCCGTGAGGAAATTTCTCGAAAACTATTCTAAAATTTATGGACTACCAAGTCCTGGTAGAAACGTCAATCAAATTACTCAATTGCTTACACTATTACCGACCGAAACGAGTTACAAATCGGTTTATCGTAATTTTGTTGCAGGTCTTGAAAACGATAGCACGTTAAATTGTTAAAATATGATGCGTTTCACAAGTTATGACACCAATTAACGCCTTATATTCAGATCATGAGTCCAAGAACGGATTTATGTGACATGTGCCAACATTTTCGGAACGGCTTACAGTACAATGCTCGCAAGGAAGAAGAAGCAAGAGGCTTATTAAAGAAATTCAAAGAACATCTGGAAGGCTAAATTAGAAAGAAATTATTACAACAAAAATACGAACAACAGAGAAATTAGTGGAGGTAAAGTTGACTATTGTAGCGTTAATGCTACAGCACATTGCAGTTACGATTGAGCGCAAAATGTTCACAGTGTCCCATTCTGATAAACAGATTTATTATCTCAGCCCACGTAAAGTACATTTATTTGGTATTCAAAATGAAGCAGTACGCAAACAAATTAATTACGTTCTCGATGAGAACGAAGGTCCTAATGGCACGCTGAGCATGGTATTCGATGGGATTAAGAGATTGAATAAAGGTGAAAGGTATTTAAAGATTACGCGGACGGTCAGAATAAAAATAATGCTACCATTTGATTTTACCTATATTTAATAATTTGCGGCTACTATGAAAGTATCGAATTGAATTTTATGGTACATGGAAAAGGTTTTCAATACTTAGATCTTAATTCCGTGTTGGAGATTTCTTTAAGAAATTGAGTGGCTTACAAAAATATCAGCATTTTCTTTTTGAAACAGCTCAACCTGGAGTTGTCAAAGCTCAGATGGTTACTAATGGTGCTTATACAGAATTTAATTTGTTAAAAACTAGAAAAGCATGTGTTTCTGAAAGAAGTTAAATCCTTTTCCATCTTAGTACTAAACCCTCCTCCTTTGAATTACAAAAGGCAAGTATCTTTATCATAATATTCACCCGTTTGTAGAGATGAATTTAAAGACATTACTTGTCCAAAACCAATATAAATTTTATACACGCATGTATACTAAAATACTACTTCTTTCATAATTAATTTCCACTTTTTGCGTCCCTAATAAGCATTGAAACTATTATTCCACCAATAATTTAATTATAAGTTTATTTTACTATTTTTTTTTTCTTCTTATTTTTATAGATCCATCCCATTATTAATAATCAACCAACCATCATTATTCCAAACCACAACCAAAATCAAAACGGGAAAGATTCCTTGTGGGAGGAAGAGGCAGTGAGGGCTGGTTGTTGACTCGGATGATTAATTTCTTTTTCTAACTCTTGCACAAGCTAGTTAATGATTTCCTCACTCTCCAATTTACTTAATTGTTTTTCCCAATTTTGATATTCCAGAGGTAAATCAGTAGTTCTAATTTGCTGTCTTTTTAACAGATAGGTAAGGCGCACAGAGACTAACCCCCCCCTTGTTGTCGTTACTTGATTCAAGTTCGGCCTTGATATTGAGGATGATAGGGTGGTGGAATAGTATAAAGATGTGATGTGAATCACATACTTGGCCCAACGTTACGTTATAATGACCAAGTTGTTAACATGTATCCATTCGCAATAGTTAAATAGTCTGATTATTATTAGTTAGCGTCTAATTTATCAAGTGACGTGACATCGATATAATCGGAATGCTATCTTAGAGTAATTATAAACAGCCAAGACAACAAGTTCACTATGCATGATATGTAAATAAACAATTTGAAATCAAATCGCATAGGATTAATTGATTTAATGTTATTATAATATCGTTTATTTTCGAAATGAAACATTCTAATGAAATTTAGTCTTTACTAACTGTATTTTTATTGGTCCTGTTTACATAACGCGATCTTGTATACATAATGTCTGCGGCACAAAAAATTTTACGCCAACACAAATTGGTTTATTCAAAACTCTCCTAATTGTATTTCATACCTACCAAACTGAAACATGCAATATAATCCGGTTGTGACGGGGCAACTAATGTAAGTTTGATGGACTTTACATTTTAGCGAGGATATTTGTCTACGCAGGAACACGTTTCGGAAAGGCTCCCACAGATCCAATGTACGAGAGGCAGACATAAAGAAGGTTATGTTACTATTAAACGAGAAAGAACAATCCTCTAATTCGAGCAACTTTTTTACTCCACCCAGTCTCTGTTGCCAATGCGGAACAACAATCTCACCGAATCCCTCGAATATGTGCATAAATTGCATTCGCAATGAATATGACATAACAGAGGGTATCCCTAAACAATCGGTCCTTCACTTTTGCCGTAAATGCGAACGCTATCTGCAACCGCCAAACTTGTGGATCTCTGCTCAACTCGAGTCTCGTGAGCTCCTGTCTCTCTGCCTCAAACGTCTCAAGGGCTTGAATAAAGTACGCCTAATAGACGCGGTTTTTATCTGGACCGAACCGCATTCACAGAGAATCAAGGTTAAATTGACTATACAAAAGGAAATCCATGCATCGACTATATTACAGCAAGCGTTTGAAGTAGAGTATATTGTCAGTAACCAGCAGTGTGGCGATTGCACGAAAGTAATGGCTCAAAATACTTGGCAGTCTATCGTGCAAGTGAGACAGAAAGTTAATCACAAGAAGACATTTTTCTATCTGGAACAGTTGATATTGAAGCACAGTATGCATAAAGATACGATAAATATTAAAGAGCTTAAAGATGGGCTGGATTTCTTCTATTCGCAGAGAGCGCATGCTATCAAAATGGTTGAATTTCTGACCTCAGTAATCCCTGTACGGTAAGAGCGTGTGGTTTTGACCAGAGAAGAGTTGTATGAGGGTTGGGCTGACGATTAGATCATGTTTATCAAGGATGAAGACTTCTGAACAGTTGATCTCAACAGACATTCATAGTAATACATCGAATTACAAGTTCACATACTCGGTTGAGATCATACCGATATGCAAAGACGATTTAATATGTTTACCATCAAAGACAGCGAAATCACTAGGAAACATAAGGTAAGAGCGTTCAACATGAGAAATGTTGACGGCGATGTATAAGGCAGTCAAGATTGCATGCTCACTCGATTTATCCATGTTTGTAGCCCATTGGTATTCTGCTATCGCGTAGCCAATTCCATCAATGTAATGGATGCTAATACACTAACGACGGCAGACGTACCAACTGCAGTCTATTGGCGAACACCTTTTTCGTCTTTAGCTTCATCCAAAGATTTAATACAATATTATGTCTTGGACGTAGAACCTATAAGAACTAAGGGAAAGGTAATAAAGATATCAGCAAACAAAAGCCTTTACATGCAACTAACACTTCACGAACTTACTGTTTATCATTTGTGTAGTACGTGCTTGCAGACATACAAGTAGCCCGCTTGTCTGATTTTGGCAGAAATGACACCGTCTTCTTTGCCCGCTCTCATCTTGGAGCAATTTTGAAAGCTGGTGATACTGTCCTTGGTTACGATATTGCATCATCAAACTTTAACGACTTTGCATTTGACTCGCTCGAACGCAGCTCGCTTCCCGACGTGATCCTAATAAAGAAAGCATATCCCAATCGACGACGCAAGAATAAACCGAGAAATTGGAAGTTAAATAAATTAGATAAAGAGGCAGGCGATGGAGGAATTAGGAGGGGCGACGTTGATAAGGATAACGTAGATTATGAGATGTTCTTGAGGGATTTGGAAGAAGATCCGGAATTGAGGCAATCAGTTAATTTATATAAAAATAAGAAGTTAAAGACCGAGATGGAAATCGACGGTGCAGAAGCGGACGAGGAAGAGGAAGCAGATTTTCCTGAGGTTCGATTGGATGAATTGATGGAAGATTTGACTATTCAAGACGATGATGTTGCGGAGTCGTATTAATAATTATGAACACGCAAGATACCGGGTGGATCAAAAAGTTCTTGCTGCATGCTTTGCCAATAATGTATAATAGCATGATACTAACCAAATAAAAAGCTCAAGTTCTGATCTTCAAATTTTGTTTATCAAAACCAATGGTTCGAATTTCGCGTGAACAATACCAGTAAAACGCGACATATGCTCAAGATCCATGAAATTTTGTGCACATAAGGCATTAGCACTACGCACCGTCCGACAGTGGGTTAAAAATGGTGAAATATCACAATATGCCTAATCACATGTTTTTTTCGAAGGTGCAAAGATATTAAGAGAACAGCAACTTTATGACAATGCTGCGCCTCACCGCACAGGTTTGCCCCAAAATTATTTGCAATTTATATATTATTTGAAAGCTCTGATTATCAAGAATGTTCACAAATCATTGGTCTTAAAGATCAGACATTGGCAAAATTCTTGGGTTTAAGGTTGATACTGTAAAAAAACTATCCAGCGTTATGGTGCCTCGGAATGCCAGAAGCAAAAAAGAAGTAGTCGGCCTAAATTACTTGGTGAGAATGAAAAGAAAGTTTTGAAGGAGATTGTTACCAATGATAACTGAGCACTAGCTAGGAACATAAAGGAATCCTATTGATCAACTGGCTTAACGTTTCAACTAAGACAGTTTGTCGAAATTACACCAAATTGGTTTTAATTCTAATTCTGCTGCTTTAAACCCACTTCTTAATGATAAACAACGACTTGAATGGTGTATGAATCGAAGAAATTGGTCTAAAAAAATGTGGAGATCTGTAATTTACTCTTTTTTGTAATAGTAAAACCGGGTTTGGGAGAGCGATTAATCTTTCGCTTGGCGTGTTCTTTCCGACCGGGGGTTATTACCAGATTAGCTTCGTGCTACCGCCCTTATTACGGTAGTTGTTCAATTAAGACTGAATTCTAATCTACAAATGACCTGTTTATTTAATTAAATTAAGTGCGCGCTTCTCAACTCCTCCCCGAGCTTCAAATCACTCGTTATTCTACTGCGGAATCAAAGGGGAATAAATTCTACTTAATATTAATATTAAACAGGGCTATCTCGATTTGGTATTTTGACTAGTCAAATTCTGTCACTTGTCTCAAACTAATTAAACAATATTCGGTTTAATAATAATTAATAACTCTCGTTCCTCAATTAAGAGTCTAGATCAACGGAAATTTATGCAGCTTAAGTGAGCCGTTTATAAATAATTAATATTGCAACGATGAAAGAAAGTAAAATTTCGATTTCAAAGGGAATCGTTTATTATTATTTGATATTTAATTCCGTGGATTGCAAAATAATTTAAACAAAACTAAACAACATATACATGAGAGTTTGACGATGGGATAAGGATTGCTTTTATTATAATTAATATTAACTGCTCAAAATTCGTACCACTATTCTAAAATTAATTGTCGATCATGGTCAGCGCGCCGTAACACTATATTAATATCCGAGCACCTGTGGGATGATTAAGAAATAATTGATCGTCTGAATTGGTTGAAACAGGTGATAGTGATTATTGCCAAGTCTAAATTTAGCGTCATGTGACTTCTTTATTTCCTAAAATTAATAAGAAAGCGCTTTGAAATTTGTTAGGGCTCTTCAGGCAACTGTTTGATAGTGTCCCACAAGAGAAATATCAATGTAAGAGGGAACTATTTTGATGGAATAGCTTAGTTGCTTTAAAATTATTATTCGAAATAAAGCCAAGCCGGCAAGAACTTTTTTGGTCCACCCAAGTTGTAAGAAATTCTCACTAGATTATCGCTGAATTTCTGCTTTATTAGATTCTTTCAATTTTATAGCTATTCTTCTATGTGGGAAGAACTATAAACATAGATCTTCGGTTTGTAAACAGAGAAATTAATATACAAAGCAACAATGCAAGGGCCAGCATATCGTTGCAGTCTTGGAGATGATTAAAATATGTATCATCCAATTATAATAAATTACTACTAATTAACGCCAACACCTTTATGCGATTCCAAGCATCCAAAAAGGTGGTATACCCCACTCTCTAGCTTCGCTCCCAATCCCCACCCTCCTCTCTACTATTCTCCTCCACTCCTCTTTACCCTCTAAATCGCTAAAAACGTCCATTTTTCCATTAATGTTTTTAAAGAAACTTTGAAAATAGTCATGTTCGTCTCCGTGATCGTGCCATATTTTTCTTTGATCGCTAACACTATGTGCAGCCTGTGCTATGTGTAATAAAGGTTTAAGGATATCATCTTGCACTCGAGAATGATACAAGTCCAGATGAGACATTATGGCCCGCGAAAGACGCTGTCCCTGTTTTGCAGTATATTGCCACAAGTCTTTTCCGACAGCAGCGTTCTGTACTCCTCGTGCTAACAACAGCCAATATTGTAAATTCGAAGTACTATACTTTAATAATATCTCATTGTATTCATTCGGATCATTCTTTTCGTTTCCGTATGTGTTCACATAATCGATCTCGAATATCTGCTTTATTCGTCCAGGCCCAGCGTGAGGCGACACGTGAAAATGCTTTCCGATTCGCATTCGACAACGATTGATCACGCGTAGGTACATACGCACGTCGTTTGTAAATGCAGCAAGAGCAGAGACGTTCAAGTCGTAAAGAGTAGCACGATGGTCTGGAAGACGGGATGTGGCGATTGCCCTTGGCGAATAGAGGAGAAGTTCCAGCCAAGTGGAAGCTAGGGATTTGAGTTCGAGGTATTCGTGATGAGATAGGGCATGCGAACGGTAGAGAAGTCTACAAGAATCGAGAAAATGTGACAAGTCTGTTTGAAGTAATTCCTTTACTATCTCGTCCTCTTCTTTGTTATATTTCTCGTTCTGGCTCTCATCCTTTTCCTTTTTGGAATCCTTGTATTCGTCATTTTTATATTTCATATTATCAAGTTTCGCGTATTTCTCCATGACTCTCGGTATTCTATGCAAAGCCGGGAACGCATATCCCTCATCTGGATATTTATCGGATTCACTCTCCGTTGCACTATGAACCACATCGAGATCGTTCTGGTCGCCCACAGCATAAGACGACAGTAACACCCATCGGATGAGATTTGCTGCGTGCCTTGCATGTACATCGTTCGAGGAGAAATAATGGGATAAGGTTAGGGTAGTGATGTTTTCGAATAAAGGTGCGAGATGCATATTGTTTGTCGAGAATGATGGTGTACAGCGGTGAGACTTCGAGCCTGTTTGAGTGTGTACGTCGGGAGTAGCTAAATAATACCCATTATTGACCTTTTCTCCACCGAGCTCTCGTTCCTGCGATTGCTCTTGACAGTTAGAATAAGTTATTACATTATCTATAAATTGTCCTTTGTCTTTGTTCTCTTCATCCAAATGTTCTTGTTTATATGTTTCCGACATCAGATTAAATCCTGCATCGCCTCTAACCGTATTTTGATCATTCCATTTTCTTAATCCATTTCCCAAAGCCCACACGTTTTTCTCAACGACGACTATATCCTTTTCAATGTCCTTTGCAACCATATTTGCTCTGTCAGCCAGAAACCTCACTATTTTCTTGGTCTTTTCGTCTCCCACCCACAAATTTAATTTTACTTTCTCGAATTCTTCCTCATCGTATACCCATAACTTTTGAGGATTAAACCCTTGTATTGTCCTCGCAATGGTCTCATCTACGTTGTCGATGAAGCCTTGT
This sequence comes from Paraglomus brasilianum, assembly GCA_910592345.1. Classification (NCBI taxonomy): domain Eukaryota; kingdom Fungi; phylum Glomeromycota; class Glomeromycetes; order Paraglomerales; family Paraglomeraceae; genus Paraglomus; species Paraglomus brasilianum. Next base: position 21,181 of record CAJVPI010000491.1, read on the forward strand.
ATTGCAAGGAGACGGTTGAGTGCGCGTAGTGTAGAAGCTTCTTTTTGAGGAAGTTCCTGGGCAGAATGACCAGAGAATAAGCGGAAAACCCAGCCGGCAGACTTGTAGAGAGGCGAAGATGGTGGTGAGGGAGTAGGGTGCGAGACTTCCCACGGAACGGGTTGCTTGTGGTGGGTTGAGCGTGGGGGTACGCCTAGACGCCAGAGGAGTTCGAGCTATTAATATGAATGGAAAGGTGGGAGGAAATCATAGAATAGAATGTCAGTCATTGTTGTAATGGTATGCGAGAATATGTAATATTTGTTGTTTCCTGTTTCCTCATAAATCCTTATCTTACCTTTGATCGCCTGCCATATCTCATGGTCGAGTTGTAAGCCATCTCAGCATCGTGTCTAAACACAATTTGTGGCTCCTCTGGTGTGGCCGGTCGCTCATCCTCTTCCACTAGCAGGTGTGTATTGTTCACCAACCTTGCCATAGGGATAATAAAATATTTGTAATCGTCGCCGTAAAGATCGAGTTGCTTAATGATATCAGCATGGGCGTTGGCTGTAAGAAAACAGTTTCCATCGAGTGGGAAAATCCAACGGACGTTATGAAGGGATTTGCCGTGTTGAATGGCAGCGTTACGACCTCCGTTCTGGAAATTTTTGCAAGACATTAAGGTTTATAAATAAAATTCTCTCTTGTAATTTTGATTATCTGTTACCACTCCTAGACTATACTAATCCAGATGACTCGCATCAAAATTCCTCATCTTTTTCTCTTATCCTTTCCCTTTTCCTACCCTTTCCCCACCCTTTCCTTTTCCAACTTACATTATTCATAACATATAGATTCTTGTCATAATACGTATGATCCATGGTTCGTAATTTAGCAACATTGGTAAACCTGTTAAACTCTTCTGAATGGAAAAAATCCGACTCGGGAAAATCTTCCAATCTGAAATCATGTTTCAAATACTCATCGACTTCAAAAGGTATTCTCAGATATTGTTGGTTGTGGGCCTCCAATAAATCGATCAAGGCCTTCTCGTAAGACTGGTCAAATATGCGATTGAGGATCCAGCATTTTATAGTCCGGGGAAGGGGCTCTTCGTTGTCGAGAATGAATTTGAGATTTTGTAGCGTTTGACCGGTTTTGTGTCTGGGGGGGAGGTCATTGCCAAGAATGCGGTAGAGAATTATGTCATCTGTATGATGTGTTGGATGTATGTTTCTAGAGCTATCGGAAGAGAAAGTGTCTGTATAGGTATCAGCTTGATTATGAATGGAATGTCTTTGATTAGTTTGATCATTGTTCTTGACGCTATCTATATTATTTATGTGTATATTGTTTCCGGATCCATGTTTACTATTGTACAATTGTCTACTTATGTTAGAGGAAGAGAAATAAAAGTAAGCTAGTATTGCAGTCAAACAAGCTATGAATGACGCTGATAGCAGCTTGCGTAATAACAGCTCTCTTTTTCGTCGTGTTACTTGAACAGCATATGTTCGGTCAAAGTGTTCGGTAGAAAGTGAGGGATAATGGGGTGTATAGGGTAATGAGCAGGGAAGAGAGGGTCTTTGAGAAGGAATGTGAATGTTTGTGTTGTCGAAGGATTGAATCTTGCGACTGTTATGGGAGTAGTTGTGTAGACTGTGGATACCAGATATGCCCGACGACATCGACGCCGTGTTTTGCTCCCAGAGCGTATTGGAGGGGACAATTTCAGTAGTTGAATGCTGTCGAAGGAGTAGGGTTGGGGGTGTTGGAGTAGACGAGGAAGCCTCTTGTCGCGGTCTATGGAGGAGGCGGGTTGAGGTGGATAGTGGCGTAACGAGAGTGGAGTTTGTATTTGTGGAGGGTGTGGTTATCGACGGATTCAAGCCTGCTGTGTCGTCTGTTAATTTGTGAGCAGTCGCCGGGAACTGCTGCTGGGGCGAGGGGAACGTGGTCATATTATAAGAGGAGAGTGACAAGGACGCTAAAATCTAGAAAAGCGATAATTAAATGCAAATTAAATAAGTTAAATAAGCAATACTTATTGTTATGGTCACCATGCTGGTTGGGGGAATGATCAGTAGCAGCGCTGTCTATATTAATATACTGTTTGCAATAGTACAAAATGAATATTGATGGCGCAGATTGGTTTACAACTGCCATTACAGTTAGATCGGATGCATGATTATAAACATAGACCACACACTAAAATAGCAGTGTAACTACAAAAAAAGAGAATATTAATATCGGGTTTTACTAAACCGTAAGTTATCGTACACATTAATTAGTTTTATTGATACCCGCAGTGGACACATGAAGCACAAAAGATAAGGAAATAGCCACCGACAATAAACCGAATGGTATCAAATGATGGTAATTAACTACGTTCATTGAACGTTCAAGCCGAAACTCATCCAGACCAATAACCAAGGCTGTCTGTCGTTTCCTTCTTCTTTGTCTTTTTGCGACATCAGGCACTGAAAATCCGATCTGCATATCATATTAATATTATCATAACCTCAATACTTAATTTGAGCATTCCGTGCAAATGACAAGGCAACTAACTATTCAACCCTGCTCATCTTTGTTTTTGATGAATGGTGAAATTCCAGAATAGGTTATTTTTTGTTATGCTTTTTTAGTCTACGTTCTGAATGTTGAGAAAATGGATCTTTGACCCTCGTTTGCGATCATCGGGCAATGTTTTGTCGACCTCAATAAATTTCGGCCAATGAAAGACTGAAATTCAAATTTGTGTATACAGAATTTCCAAGGGTCTGATTGCGGTGGCACCCATTCAGTACGAATGGGTTCTCTCCTTTTGATTATCGTCTGCAGAAAGTACGAAAAAAAAATATGTATTTATTGCAGAAAGTAAATCTGTGGGAAAGCAAATTTGGGAGAAAGTAAATTTGGGAGAAGTAAATTTGTGGGGGTCTTGATCTCATAAAGTGATGTAAGCTCTTTTTAAAATTGGAACGCATTTATTATGCCTCTAAAAAGTAAATGTCTTTTGATTATATTGGCACTTGTGTTTAAATTTTTCCCCGACTTCCGGCAAATATTTTTGATAACAAACTTTCTGCCGTAGCAAGCAACCTATTGGAATGCCGAATGGCTACAAGAACTTTAAAGGTAACGTCTATTGGCAAACTGGTGGGAATGTGTGCAAGGTATCGGAGTTTAAAACACACCTATTATAGACGTACATGCACGACACCAATCCGTTTTCAGACCTTGCAGCTCAAAACCCGAATTGGTTGATTTATGTGGAAGGTTATACGCCGATCATGCAGTGCAATACGTCAAGGGTCGTGATATTTCTTGGCGACTGTCGGTATTGTGTCACGCCCTCTGATCTTGGCATAAAAGACATAACATAATAATCGTGTAACAAAGGTCGAGGCAAGAACCCTCGCCATCGCTGATTAAGTAATTCTACATCCCTGCCTATATTTATTACGCACCAATAACACGATCATTACTTGCCTGTATGCTTACTCACAAAACTTTCTGTACAAACTTTAAGATCTTCTTTCGGTTACGCCGGATTAGCATCGCGCGAATAAAAGATGCGATAAAATACACAAAGTTGACCTTGTAACTTTTGAACGTTGGCTTATCAATATTGTCTCATTGTCGCATGTATTATTTGCGCGTGGCTGTTTTGAACCTGTCTATTGTATGTCCTGATCAGCAAATATTAACAATTAGTCTGTACTATAAAGTTTTGCTAATAATAGGAACTAGCAGAATTACTTGTTCGTTTGCAGCAATAATAATGTGACAGGTTCTCATGCGCACAGACTTTAATCATAATCTATTGTTGTCCACTTATTATTATACCGTACGAGTACACAAATTAGCTGAAATGTTACTATTTATAGAACTACGTGTTCCCATTTGCGAAGACGACTGAAATAAAATTATATGACAAAGTTCAATGTTGAATATCATTTTAAAGGGTCCGTATCATTCACCGACAATCAAAAGATAGCTTCGAAATAACGGTGGTGAATATTTGTCGGTGAAATGATTGAATGGGATGTTACTCCAACTTCGAGCATGAAGGTTTATACGGCCATAGAGAAGGAGAAGGCCTCAAGCACTTTTCTGCTTACAATATCAGAGAAAGGTTGCATCAACAGGGAGACCTGCAAATATTGTGATATGTAATAATTAATGACCGAGTATATTAACACAAGAACACTGTAACAAATAGATGAGAACATATTAATATGGCGGCACATTGTGGGCTATTATAATTGTTAGCATTGGGAGATGAATGCTATTTAGTATGAATAATTATAAGTGTAGAGTGTAACTTTTATAACAAAGTTTGTTATTTGAAATTATCTCTGCTTGAATATGAAATGCGTTTTAGAAATGGATATTGTTTAATGGTGTTACAACGTTATCTCTGATGAATCAAATAACGGTAAAGATAGACATGTAGGAATGTGGTAATACACTACTACTACAGAGAAAATCCAGAAAGTTTCGATTCCCGTCAGCAAACCTATGATCGAATTAATACTACATAGCGAAATTCTATCCACTCTTACAATACACATTCCCTACCAGCACAACAAACACATTTTTTACCTTAAAAGTTTTGTTATACGTTTAATATTAATTAATAAAATTGATGTCATAATCAGTAAAATCGTATAATCACAAACTTTTTAAATTAGTACCAATACATTATCTGTTCTCAATTACAACCTTTTAACTCTTTATAACTACTGTATTTATTAATTTCAGCTGCTATCCTTCAAAATAGCAATAAGTTTTTTTATGTGTTTATGACCATACACAATTACAATAGCAGATAGGGTTGAGATCTGGGCTCTGAGCAGGTCGATGAAATAGAAGGCACCACATTATCCAAGTATGTACATGAGAATTATCATGTTGAAAGGAAAAGCTGATGTTCTCTGGAAAGACAACAAATGTGTTTTCGGGCACATTTTATACACATTACCTATACTATTTTTTATCCAACGCTACTAAAGGCCTAGCCTCATTCCAGGGTTTGTGCCTGACATCATTTAAGACAAATGGGTTTCTTTTTCAATGCAGCCAAAATAAACATTTCATGCAATGAGCACTCATACCAGTTACATGCTAAAACATTTCGGCCAGGCGCAGTTAAAAATCGTACGGGTATGTATATTCTGGATAAGATCAGCCGTATTCCAGACAGTGACTATTGAACAAATGTCATTTCTAAATAGGTTGTCAGGTGTACACAATTAAATTGGGGGGGGGGGGTTCACTGACATAAATTTCATCGATAAGTGCGATAAACAATGTGTCACGTGAAATAACTTTCGGTGAAATAACAAATGTGTCATTACAATTAAAGTTACATGCATCGGTTAAGCATTTGTTAAAGCAGGCTGTGTTATTCGCTACATTTTGGGTAATTTACAATTACTACACTAACTGAAAGCATTTTTGCTTGCCACGCTCAGCACGCTCAGCACACTGACTCTAATTATACACAATTGCCTGCCACGGAGAATCAACATTTACTATTTGTCTGTTAACACTAATTCTGGTACAACATAAATCCATCAACAAATTAAGCTATCTACTGTTAATATTAAGCTTAAAACTAACTTTTTTATAGATCAATTACGTAAACGATTATAAAACGATATTATGAAACATGCAATTTGAATTAAGCCATCGCAGGACTTCGATTTAAAGTTATCCCTTTCAGAATCGATAAGACCTAAATACGTATGATGAAAACTCACACAATAAAAATAACCGGATATTTTAATTTTCTTTTTAGGGTAGTATAAACCCGACAAATAGACAACAATCTGTGTAATATGTCAGATATCATGTTTTATTATTATATTTTTGTCCTATGTGTAAAATCAGCAAGAGGTTAATCTGCATGTGAAGGGCTTGCCTGCCCCCACCATTGTCATCCCAAAAATTTGACATATTAACAGAGGGTTCTTGTTTTCATCATGAATTATTTCAGCGTTATTAGGTAGGAAGGATCGTAATAGGGTTTTAAGTCTCCGCCTTGAACATTACATCGTTTTCATCCAGGACGATTCTTTTAGTTCTTGCTGCTCTCGGGATAGTAAGTTCTCATTTTTCAAAAAACTGTTCGGAAGCTCACATTTTCCCTGCTGACATTACAGATCGTTCCTTCTCTTATTTCGGTTCCTTTTATATCGGTACAGTAAATTCCATTTCTTGCGTTTTTATGAGCGTTATTATGTCACTCGTATTCATTGGCTTGATTACTGATGATGCCATGCTTCAAGGTTGGCAACATTTCTACCAATCTTTATTCTGTTTCATTTGGGGATAACACATACAGTCTATTCTGTAGCAATCCTCCCGCATATCGGATGGTTCTTGCTCACTACAACATTCTAGTTGATTACGACGTGATCGAGGGTGAGATCAGGAGACTCTGTGAGAAAATTATTGGTGGACATGGGACAGAATAGTATAATAGAGTGTACCTATATTATATTTCAACGCAGATTCTTGGCAAATATTGCATTGATTTGTATTCAGGTTTGTAAAAAAAAAATCTCGTCATTGTTGATGCGTATATTGGTTTGACAACCTTATCTCTTTTCCGTGTAGGTATTTTTCTTTTTCGCAATTTCTAGATCCAGGAAACACCAATCAGAACCCCTCTTTCGTAATACACGTAACCGCCAAGCAACTCCATCTTACGTCGGACATAGAAGATCCGGGTACTCGTGACTAATCGTAACTGAGAAGTGTTGCAAATTAAGATTACGAATATAATAAAAGATTGGCTTTTTATAAAAACGTCGAAATGAGCGGTGGATTTGATAAATTATTTACCCGATACTGCGTACCCTTTCCTCGATGCCAATAAAGCAGGGTCATGACTTTGCAAAGTTCGGCAATCGAACTGAAAAGATCGCCGATGGTTAAGTTTTACCAACTTTTGGGGGCATCCGTAATACTGTCCTTTCTCTGGCGATGGGAGATCTGTTGAGTGGTCTCTGAAGTTCAGTACTCCATCAATAGTTAAACAAAGACTTCTTTGGAGTTTGAACAAGGTTTAAACATCATCATCTATTAGCACCAGCATGTTATAATTTCTAACCCTTTCATATGTTAAACTCCAGCTGTCTTGTGGTTACATTTGCAACTTCTAATATTTCCTCGTTGTCTGCTTTATTTGATAATGATGCCTTTCAGAGAAAATCGTCATCTAAACACTTAGCAATAGAATTCTTTGAATCCATTGAATTAAAAAAGACGTTTACCCACTCTTGAGTCAAAGCCGCTCCAGTTCTGGATTATGATATGATCACTCAAGGACAACGGGCACGCAGTAATCATTGACGTGCTAGGCAGAATAGAAGGCCGATCGATACTAATGACAATGAGACTTGCGACAAGAGGTACATTCCGTATTCCGTAGG
>CAJVPI010000492.1:0-28546 GCA_910592345.1 Paraglomus brasilianum
GCTTGGAAAAATGGATAACAAAGTCGCAAGTGTACTGATATAATGAGATTGTTTGTATGCATAAAGCATAATACTACGCATCATCACATGCATGCTGCTGCCTTTCCGTCCCCACCCACGCCCACCCTCTTTTCGCCTACCTCGAACTCTTTAACGAACTTTCTTATTTCATTTTCAATGCTTTCTCTGTGACAGTCGAATATGCTCTCATAAAACTGCGTTGCTCCTACAACAGTGAGCGAAATACCGCACGTTTATCATAGTCGGGTCAGTATAAACAGCCCACCACGCCACCCCACAATAAAAGGTACCCATTTTCCCATAGTCAGCTCCCCACTTCACAAAAAGGGAAAGAGAAAAAAAATTATCACACCTTGGACTACTCCTTTCGCATCGTTCTTAGTCATTATGGTTATTCACCTTCTTATCCAGGTGGCGAGCATTATCTGTCATATCGGTAGCCGCCGCAATAATTATTCTTTCCCAATCACACCCCATCTCCGCCAATAAGATTTTAACAGGTTTCCAAATTGGTCGTCGCACCTAAAACTCATCACGGCCGTAAAGCCATTCATCAAGAAAATGTCGGTGAACTTTATCCACAAAGAATCAGCTTATGGTAAACAATATGGTTCAAATATGGCATCAATGCAACAATTGCCACAAACAGATTTGTTCTTTGTGCAATTTTTTCTACCACATCACCACTCTCCTGTGTTACCCGCATACATAAAGGCACACTGAGAACAAAAACTCTCACAGCATCGCTTTATTGATAACAATGCGCCAGGTAAATAGGGAGCCAAGTTTATTACAGTCTGTTGTCGTTTGTTCTTGAGCTATTGTTTGTCTCGACTTGTTGTCAATTTTATGAGAAAAGCAGAGTGAAAAGCGTATAATAAGGTTCACAGTAATATTAACACACCCCCCTTTCCAATTTACTTATCGTCCCCACCCCCTCTTTGTTGTTTACAGTGAGACGCTTTCCTATCCAGAGGTCAGCTAACATATATAACGACAAAAAAATAAAATAATACGCTCAACCCCCTCCTCGCTTTTTCTTAAGTGGTATGTATGTACACAATATTATGTTTCTGTTTATTTTCTCTCTGACACCCACCCTGACACCCACCCCGACACCCACCCCGACACCCCCCTGACACCCACCCTATCCGAGCTTACTGTTCCTTTCAACAAACTATCGTAAACTTGTTGTCTTAGCTTATCGTATAACTATCATTAATTCAACGTTAACTAACCGTTCCCTCTTATATTTGGTCCATAAGTAGCATATTAATATACAATGTCCACTTCGACGATGCCAGAACACGTCGAAATCCGACCCGACACGAGCAGCCAATCATCCGACTCTCTCTCCACATCAGATTGTCTGCGATTTAGTCAGGTGGTTGAAGAAGTAATAGAAGAAGTGCGACGAGTCTACCCCAATATCCACACTACTCTTCCTCTCAAGGAATTACTCGATCCAGCCGAGAAAAAGAGATCAAAGGGCGTCCCGCGTCCCCAGAATTGCTTCATGTTGTATCGCAAAGATATACGGGCCAGGTTCACAAGAGAAGGAAATGCATTGTCAGTGGCCGAATCTTCTCGGATCGCCGCTGAGAGTTGGCGGAACCTTCCGCAGGAAGAGAAAAATTTTTGGCACGCTCTATATGAAATCGTAAAGATGCAACATGCCATTAAGTATCCTAATTATAAATATCAGCCCGTTAGAGGCAAACAGGCCAAAAAAGGTCGTGGTATGATGATAGTCGATGGGATTAAACGCTCCGATAAAGACGACAAATCGGATAAGAACGGTCAAATGCAGTATCAGGGGAAATTTTCCGCCACTGAGAAGATTTAAGGGTACGGATGGCATATGGGTAAATGTGCAATAGGTTAGTTGTCAATCATGATATACGTATTCGTTATTATATATGTCTTTTTTTTTTACCTTGAAGAATGCATTAGTCTTGTTTGGGAGTAAACGAAAGGGAAAAAAGGTTGCTCGCTCGTTAGTAATATACTACCAGTACAATCATATGATTATGAAATGAATGCAGTCTTTTGTTATTGTTTGTTCTCGTGATGTTTTTTTTCCTCCGACCTTTTCATGCATCTTCCCTCATCATAATTTTCCCACTATCGTTTTCCCAATTAATCTCCTTACTCTTCACTTTCTCAACTCGTTGTTTCTCCTCCCTCACACGCTTCCCCTCCATCACATGTTTACCCATTACCCTTACGCCATCACTGTTTTGCTATCTCCTCTCGTACCCTATCTATCCCTCCATCCCCACCCTCCCTAATCATGCAAAGCATTCACGAGATCAACAATATGTTATGGCTGAGTAATACTATAGTGATTTCATCGCACTTCTTTCCCATCTCCAAATAAGTCTTAGGCAGTAATATACGATAATATCTTTTCGAAACATTTGTCATCTTTTGCCAAGACTTGTGATCGACGAATATCTAGACCGTTTATTAATATGGCCTTCTATTTTATCTATTTTATCATATAGATTGGCGCTAGGATTCCGAAAGAACAAGAACAAAATGAGCGGGTGTCTGTGTGCTTCTCTGGCGCATGCTTCTCACGTGGATCTGTTAATAGATTTCTCAGTTATTGAAAATAGTCTGTGATTTTGTTTTATATTTTTCTTTTGTCTTTTTTCCCCCTCTCTTTAGCTATTGTTTGTTTGTTTACCTTGTCATTTTTTGCAAGGATGGTTGGTGTTTTTAGTATCAAACTTGTATGTACGTGGTTTTTTTTGATGCTAAGGGCGGTGCGAATCTTAACATGAATAAAAAAGACATATTGTTGTCTTAGTTATGCTGTAAAGAGGGTTGGCATAAGTGATTGGGAATGACATCCCTTTTGTTTATTAGAGGTGGTTATGATTTCTTTTCCATATCTTGGGATACAGACTGGAAATATTCTGATCTATATATAACTAAATAATGCCGTCTGTTAAAAATACCATACGATTTGTGTTTCGCGGAGTTTGAGGAAAGTCCTGACGTCTCCGAACATACCAAAATATAATATCGATCGATCATCTGGTGTGCGAACGTAGCGAACAATCGAATGAGCCGTAATTATACATTTTCTGCTAAATAAAGCTGGATATGATGCGTGTAGCGAGGGAAAATAATCAATCGTATTGTTATCTGAATCACGTGTAAGGGGTTGCGATCGAGAAATTAGACATTCTTGAATCGATTAGGAAACTGCATGTGAAGCATTTGAAACGGAGAGATTGTAGGGTGTATAAATCTCACGGGAACTACCCTCTTATAATCAATGTTTCCCGCATCTGTTTGTATAAACAAAGCGGAAGAAAGGGAGGAGCGAGGGAAAAGTGTGTTTGCAAGTGATTCGAACCAAGGAAAGTAAAATGAACAGTTTTGCAATGAATATTCGAAGCAGCACCTCATTCGTTTGTACCGATACATCATTGTTGGCTATTTGTATAAATGTATTATTCCAATATTAGCCATCAATGAAAATTCACGTTTACTGTTTACAAATAAACAAACACTAAATGATATGGGGATACATACACAGCCATTTTAATATCGTACGATCCCATGCATCAGTTACGTTATAATCTACAAATATGAATTCAAAATACGTTAGGTATCTTTTGCTCATCTTTCCGAAACCGCTTCAACAAAGCAAGACTCCGAATCTTCATTTGTCTGTTCCACTTACACACGTTCACTTGTCCATAAACGCCCGCAAAAACATCTCCTTTCAAATCAAAGCTGAAATAGACAAATGACAGTAACTGCGGATATTTGTATTTCGTTTGTATTAAATGGGCATTGACATGTTCCGAGTATACCGGCTTGATATAATCAGTACTTACCAAGCTCATCAATAAATTAAATCTCTTCAAGCATATGCCGAACCGATGGCCGACGATTACTATTATCGAAGTTCAATGATTCTCTCACGAAGCATTCCTTCTCTTGTTCATGTAACTTCTGATATAAGATGACGGGGATCATCATATCAACCCCTCCATTTTAACTGGCCAAGGAAATGTCTGTTGAATCCATTTTCCTCTTCTCCCCTCCTTCTCATTTCCCAATGTTCATCTGCACAATAAATCTGTTGGCATAATTTCGTCGAGTGACATATACCGACAACGATTGTTTATTTACGTGACCCGAGGTCTTGATTGCTACGCAATCGCGTTTGTTGAAATATCATACAAACGGCCTTTTAGCCTAAAATCCTAGCATAATGAGATGCATCATCCGATTGGCATCCTTGCTTCATGTGAAACTTGATGAAAGACATCATGAGGTTTAACAATAGTGTTTGAAGTAACCACCTCTCTCATCCGTAAAGTGAGATCATGTCTCGAACACTATTTCAATCGAGGTTCATGTTTTAAGACATTCGCCGTCTGTTACGTTTGGCATTGTCTAACGATTCATCTTTAAGCACGAATCTAGTCATCGTTTGCTTGTTGCAAAGAATATAATATCATAAACTTTTATAGAAATATCTTGTTTCGATATCTGTAACTGGTTCGCCATAACTATAAGACAATATAAACCTATGTAAGTAATGTTTCTGGTAAAAAAAATGAATAAAAGAACAAAATAGTTATCGTTTAAGAAGAGTCACCTTATTACGAACTTATATTTTCTGGTATCGTAAAACTTGGCACATGTTATCTTACTGCTATACCAGCTCGCATAGCTTTTGATTTTTTCTTCGATAATTCCGATATTAACTCCATATCATGGACAATCTTCGGGAGACACTCGCGTGTGCATATGACCCTTTTACTCCGTAACCGGGCGCGTATTTTCAGCTTGTTGCTAAGGACTATACTTGTCGTCGACGCTCAAGAACTTCTTGCCTATTGTGGTAATTTTTCTTGTAGCTTTACCATTCTGTTTGCATAGCCACGGTGATGGAAGCAAAGGTTTCTTAACCGCGCAGGCTGGAATTCACTAGGTATGTGGTTGACAACAAGGCAAGAGGGGAGAATGGTTTATAGTCGTTGAGATGAGAGACTATATGCCAAACGAATGTAATAATACTGATGTCTTATCTACTGACAAATTGGGAAATGACCGCTATCGTAATAAGGTTGTATGTACTTCTAACGATGAGGATTAATGTATTCATTAAGGGCTTGTGCTCGATGTAACTTCGTGGGATTAGTTAAAGAATGAATATCGAATAATATGGGTTTCTGGATATAGACGCAAAACAGAATAGTGTTGAGAATAAGCAGCAGAGACCCCTTTTGAACATTTTGCGAACAATGTTACCTTACTTAGTTATGGTACAATGGTTATCACGTGCGTCCCGTTAACGCGGCGTGGCAGGCAAGAGTATTGCCTGCATGCAAATGTTAACTTCTTCACATTCAATCACCTTGATCGTATCGATTGTATTAATTACGCCGAGTGCATCGATTGAAAGAGAAAGTAGTCAAATATTAGCTCTTTTTATAAGGAAAATCAAAACTTTGTTAGTGTATTAATTACGCCAATTGCATCATCGATTGTATTACTGTAACGACACTTTTGTTTTGTCTGGCAACCGTTAAATCCTGATCTTGGGCTTGTATGCGGTGTGTCCAGTATACAAATTCGGATGATTGGGCGGATAACATTCTTGTATCCAGATAAGGTAATAAACAAATATACGGCCACTGTGTCAGCAGTAAATAAATGAAATGTCACAACAAACAATTGGATCATATCAAACAAATAAAACAATTAATGATGCGACAACATAACAATACGTAATCTCTGCTGGAACAATTACTTGCAAACATTAAGTTGCTAACAATCTGCATTGCGTTCTTCAAGCGACGGCGCGGTATCGGCCACGCATTTGAAAAGACACATGCATGTCTCGGTGTCTAAAGCAGTATAATCTTAGTATCTTTGTTACTGGTAATGCTCTAATTTCTGTATTTGTTTTTCTACTAACTGCGGCTATAGATATTAATTACTTAAACATAAATTTATGTTTAAATGAATATTATAATTAGCAATCACTGTGTTTGTTGACCACAGGCTACAAAATAAATACTTTATTCTGTAAATATGTTGTCAAACAAAAAAATTTTGTAATATTCGGTTTTATTGCAAAATCTTTGTTCAAGAGCAATTTAAATAGCTAAATATTATGTTCATCTTGATCTGAGAAAATGGTTTAACATTTTATTTTATTTACAATTGTAGCACTAGCTTTAAGTAATAAATATCTACATAATAATAAACATTAACAAGAGAATGATTGGGGGAAAATCTTTAACTAGCAGTCAGTAAATTTAAAATCAAAAAGGGCCGGTCCCATCTTTTTTTTTTTTACCACAATGCAACAATTGTGAACAGTCACATATAATGACTAGTGTGGCTAGGATATTGACCATGGTGAGAAGAATAGTCAATATTAGATTATAGTATAAAATTAATTTACGTCAAACATACTATGAAACCAAACAGTACTATTAGAAGCATTGTAAAGAAACCCCAAGGAGAAAATAGCACCAGATGTGTCTGCACCTCCAGAAGTATCTGAATAAAAACAAATTACTTATGAAATTTATCAATCAAAAACTAGAAAAAGAGATCCGAGAATACTGGCAAAGAATAACAAATAATGATCTCTTGTTTTATATCCTTTTCATAATATAAAAAACTCAAACACATACACTAAAGTTGGCCGAATTAGTAATAAAACAGACTTACCATCAGTTTGTTTATTGTTATTACATTTTAATTTGTAATCAGGAAAAACATGAAGTTTGTCTGTTGAAAATCTTTTCTTTAATGCTGATAGTAATGCATAGTCATCATCAACAAGGATGTCAATATCAGAATAGCTGTTTTTTATTTGTTCTCAATTCCTTCTAACATGGCCGCGTTTTAGGAGTGGTTTATACTAATACAGTGCGCTTTTTATTATTATCACTAAAATTGTAAATAAGTGTTTGGCTAAAAAAATACATCTCGGCAACTATTTCAAAGGGTAAGCTTTACTTGTAATTAAAGTATACAGAGAAGAAATTTGATTTCGATTCTAATTCTGGTTCATTAAATATTTTTAGCATATACTGGCTTTGGACAAGTAACGAATATTAAAAGGAGGGTAAGATTAAAATGGATAACGATTAATTTCCTTGGAAACGCGTGCTTTTCTTGTTTCAAAAACACCATTAGCTACTGTCTGCGTTTTGACAACTCCAGGATAGAGAAATCAGTTCAATCATCAATTGAACGACAGTAATTAAATTCTGTAATTACCGTGTTCTTTGTTCTATCGTTTCCTCTGCACTTTTATTTACATTCGTCACCAGCATATGTACTTACCAAAACGCTAATAGCATAACCCACAATCAACTGTAGTATAACTATTATCCCTAATTATTACTATTTACTTTTCTTTCCACACTCCGTTCCCTTTTGCTTACGTACTCTATTCTCTCAATATCTATTACTATATACCTCAATGTTAAAGTCCCATCCTCATAGCTTAAAAACTTCAATACTATAACTCGGTATGTCATTCCCGCCTGTATGCACAAACGCCTTCCTTGTGATCTTTTCTCTACCCACACCCAGTTTTTTCTCCTCTTTCTCCTTTTGTATCTTCACGTGTTTTCGATGGAAATCATACAGGTGACCATGTAGCTTTTGTAACGATTGACATTTCGACAATTCCGATGATGTATATTCATTGAGTGAGGTCAGAAATGGGTGAAGAGAGGGCGAAAGAATTACGGTTGTAAAGTGGGCATCGAGTAGCAATGAAAGAAATTCGAGAATCTGAAATTGATTATGCGAAATTAGTACAAGAGGTTTCAAATGTTCACGGTTCATCTCCACAGACATCAAAATAGCTAAAACTTACGTGCTCCAATCTCGGAATGTTACTTTTCTGCGTCTTTTTCGCCATACTTTGCTCGTTACTCTCACTCAAAATTCTCCCCCTGGTCTCTTCATCCTTCATCAACATCCCAAACCATCTAACCAAGGTCTTGAATACCTCTATCATCTCTCTGACAGTCAATTCTTGCAAGCTATACCTCATCAGCATTTTATTCCTTGATTTACATATCGCGAGGGAGAGGCATCTCTGAAGGAGAAGGTTTTTGCCATGATCCTTCCTTGGAGTGGCAATCGCATGTTTGATTAAGCTTATCAATGAATATTCGGATATATCGCGTACGGTTAATACGGTTAAACGGAGGAGGTGCTGAACGATAACGAATTCGATATGAATGGTTTCCGGGGTAGATATTCAATGGTTAGATGTATAGACAAATAAATAGTTCATCATGCATGAACATTATACCTTTCCTATCACTAAATACTATTCCAATATTTCTTCCAAAAATACGTACCCAGTTGTTCAATGCAACAAGCGCCTTAATAATTCCTCCCTCGACTGCATTATCGTACAACATATTGTGTTCGATCAGATACTTTATTACCCTGAAAGAAAAGAAATCTGATTGCGGTTTCCCTTCAGCGGAACATGTGAAGCATTTAGATAGGGTTGCGAGAACGAAACGGTGGGAAAGCATCGGTGTCATGGCGGACTATAGAAAAATTTGAATCAAGTCAAAGGTTAACTTGTGATCCTCAGCTTATAGTCAATTTTCCCTGGCAATTCTCATTAAGCTTACCTTAAATCTATTTTTCAAGACCTTGGCACTCGTCTTCCCTCCCTCATTTCTTCTTGATTCTTCTTCTTCTTCTTCTTCTTCCTCGTCACAATTACCAACACCATCATTACCATCGCTACTACTTCTCTTCACACCTCTCTTTTGAAACCCATTAACCTGCGCTCTCTCCACTTCCTCTTCATATATTTTCATGTCGCGTTCGCTTAACGAATATCTCTTTTGAAACACCTCCTTTGCTTCGCTTGTTTTTGTATCAACATACTCCATAAAATATTTTGTGAATTCATCGGGGTTAGATGAAGACAACATGTTAATGACGGTATGGGATTCAAGATTTTCAAGTTGAGCGAGAGTCGTCTCGTAATTTTGGAGAATGGTTTGAGAGGAATCTGGTGGCGTCTTTGGTATATTGACGTTAGAGGAATAGGAGAGGGAGAAAATATTTGTGATAAAAGATGATGAGAAAAATGTCAATATTAAGATCTATATTATATCTTATGTTATATACTTATTTCCCTATTTTGCATGAGGTCATCTTGTTAATGTCTTAATTCTCCACTTTCAACACATGCCTGACAATCTCACTCGTTCCCCATGCCCTACTCATTTCCAATGTAATCTTACATACACAGTCCAAATGTCCAACAGCATCATATCCGCTCCTTGTGAATCCTTGTCCGGCAGAAATTCCATCATTGACGTCTATGCCAAAGTACTTCACCATGTACTTCATACGATCAACGGCATGTAGCATAGTCATCTTCTCACTAGCGTATTGACAGCTATGTATGGATATGTTCATAAACTCAGAGTTGGGAGTTGACCTTTGCGTTGCCAAGATCAGATGGGAAGACTCGAGAGGTGTGGATAATAGCTAGGGACAATTGGAATAGAATATGAATAAGCCGTGAAGACATCAGCGTATGTCATATTGAATTAGGGTTGCAGTACATTAACTTTTTTTATGCAGTGACGTTTACCTGATAGGCTAATATTTCACCCGCTAGAACATGTTTTATGCGTTCGGATACTTCAACGATATGTTCTGTCTGTAAAGTAAAATATATTCCATCCCATATACTTAACACATGTTCGACTAAGAAGACATAGTAATTAAATTAACCCATAACGCAATTGAGGACATTACCAATACAAGTCACAATAAACCTATTTACTTACCATCAGTATCATTAATTTTCCTCGCACCTAGTAAAGCCCAGAACGAAGATCCTAACGGCTTTATCGATATCATGTCTCGTACTTGTTTTTTGGGTAGCGACTTTTGTTGGGTTGTTTGATGATTTGCAAGAGAAAACGGTAAAAATCCTCCTAGTGGGAGTACAATTGCTCCCGATGATTTATTAATATACGGAGTGGCATTCTTACCCGGATGGCAATGTATTCTGTAGATTTTCCATACACCTGCTTGGTCTGATGAGCGATTGAATCAGTGTTTATTAAAGAATTAATTTAATCATTTGTATTATGAATAAACTATTTGCAAATTCGCGATAATTTGTGCTTACCTATAACACTCAATTGACCCAAGGAAGGATGAAATCCGCAAGATATAAAGTTTGCTTCATCCTGTCAAAAACAATAACTCAGTGTAAACGTCATAATTATTTATAATCCTTCCTCTCATTCATGTCCCTTTTATCTCCCACGTTATATCCATACTAACCTCAATCTGTAGACTCGCCCATAGGCCAATAACGCCTTTCTTACAACGTATATGATAAAAATCCAACCGACCAACTGAATGTGAATTACCATCAAGTTTGCTACTGCTGAGCGTAAGGAGAATTATATCTTTGGAAGAGAATGATGACGATAAAAAGGATGATTTGGGAGAGAACAACGTGCACCAACGGACCGTTTGGGTTCTTGTGTTAAGATATACGGATAGCATTGAACATGAGAGGGTTATATATAATGTATGTGAAAATATATAGTTGACCAAAAAGCTTAATAATATGCAATACCTTGACGGGTTGTATTCATCTCTGATATGCGTAAGATCATTCGTAATTAACGAAATACCACCGCCTTCATTTATCAGCAATAAATCATGTGGTCGAGTAGGAGATATCTCCACACTAAATATCGGGAAATCAAACTGCAGATAACGGATTAGTTTTGCATTCCAACAAAACTGTCGTGTAATCGTCATCACGCTTTACCGCGCACCTCTAAACTAACCTTCTTTATATTTCCCTCACAAACCCTCGCACTCATTGATTCACTTTCCTCCTTTTGGAAGTCAGCGTCCGTACATGACCATATACCCATCCCTACACGTCCATTGCGTGTATCTTCAACAATAGAATAAAAATTACGAGCTGATAATGGTAATTCTAGACATTTGACAGGACTACAAAGGCGTAGGCCAGATGGAATTTGTATAGATCGAAGACGTTTTATTGTTCGGGATCGATTAGGCTAAGGTGCGGGGGAAGGAGGGGGGGGGGGGGAACACCGCGCGTCGAGAATGCGATATAAAATTAAGTTTAGTTCGTGCTTGTCGTTGAGATATAGTCTAAAACAATTTGATCAAATCGAAACAGTCGACTCACCGAGTCCAAACCTATAAAATACACACAAATTTCACTTTCTTCCGTCACCACCACATTATCTCCAAGAATTACAGTTCCACCAGTACTTCCAGACGCAACACTTTCCTCTTCTTCCATTGTCATTTGTTCTATCACGTTCTCATTCGCATTCACACATAAACTTATTGAAGGTTGGCTGTTCCATCGTTCAATAGTTTTAACGCATTCTATTATTTCATGCGAGGAAAGAACTGTTACCGCTCCTGGCTTCATGGTCTTGTATCAATGTTTAATGAGATTCGATCTTCTTTTTTTTTCTTTAAAAAAAACCTTGCCGTAGTATGACATAATATTGCGTCCAATCATATCAATTGATACAATCCGATTTCATATAACAATCTGTGATCACATGATAGCGAGTCCAAGAATGTTTTATTTCAGAAAAGTGATCATATTTAATACAACAAGTGATTGATCCATTAATGAGTATATCCTATTTCTTTGGTCACTCTGGTACAATTAAAGGTTTACTATCTTACTATATCTATTATTGTTCCGTCATCGATTACATTAAACTTTTTATTTTCCTTTTCCTGTCTAGTCTTTCTCATTTAGTTACTTCCCTGGACGTATAAATGTCTTTTAAATTGAAAGCGGCTAGACCATTTCCTTTCGCTTGTTGGTTCAATCTCTGTTCTCCAATAGTTCCTACTGCGATGTAATCATTCTAAACGTAATAGTAACCAATTGGCTGACTTTACAGTAAAATACTCACTTATGTCATGTTAATTGCAACAGTCACATTAATTAACGTCATTCACACTCTTCGTAAATGGAAAACTAGCTGTCAGTTGTAAAAAAGTCTATAACGTTCCCAATATTGTGCGTCATTTATTAAGTAACCAGTGATATCGTGGAGACATCTTTCTACTGACGATCGAGGAAGTATACAAGAAAATTGATGCTGTGTAAACGGAACTGAAGAATTGTATCGCAGATGGTAATACACGCGAGAATTTTTTGCTATATATCCTCGGATACTAAATTTTGAAACCAAACTTAAACGAACTAAGTATCAGTAGATTATCGAGATACGGAATTGCTTCTCTCATCATAACGTGCTTTTGTATTATGGTGCACGAGCGATTGCCAACCCGCATAGGCTGACAATTTAACACTAGCTGCATACTCGATATTAATATGTTTAGCGTTAGTTTCAGTCCGTGACTTTTAATTGCACAAATTTAACCCGTGACTTTAAATTGATATTGAATCGTCAAGCTTGAATGCAATATGCACTGATAAGCGTATGAAATGTCACGTCCTTAATTCACAACAAACAAATATATTTATTAGATGCCGACCGTGTATATAAGATCGGAAGAAATGTGTGATTTATTACATGTGATTGGCTAGGAGCGTACATCGAGATACTGATAACGCAGATAGTATTCTATAACATAGATTATACATAGCAATCCCAATTTTACCGAATAACAAATTATCTTTTCAGTGCCCTAGCGTTGTCCTTTTTCTTGAATACCCCCGTTTGCTATTTGAAATCGACATCTCAAATTTTATACGAGAATAATTGCTACTCGTTTCGTACCATAAGATTAAGGTTTGCTATAATAATAATTGTCATCCAGACGATAAAGAAGTAAATCTGATCTTGAAGAAAAAGCTTAATCCTATTTACGGAAGGCCTGCCGATAAGCTGCATAAATCTCCGAACCCTTGCATACAATTGGTTCGTATTTGGAATTAGAGTTGTACAAATGATATTATCTCTACACATGTTATCGAATTGAATCGATCCAGTCATTTATGCTTAACTCTTAGCGAAAGTATCAGCCAACGTAATCGTAATGCATTAGTGTTAGTATTAGTGAATAATCCCCCCAAAAAAAGTCCTATTATTATCACTCAAAATGCGATTGTTGACAAAGGGAATTAATTGAACCAGTATCAGTATGCATTTGAAGTAGTATCTGATGACAACAGAATATAAAAGCAATTTAAACGCATCGTTGTGCGAGGGTTTATTGATCGTGCATTGTGCATGAAATTCGCGTGATTTCATGCTTTCCGCTTTTGGCAGTCACCACTATGATGTTTCCAATCACCATCACCTTTACTATCGAAATGTAACGACACCAATGAGGACAGCTTCTCCTGGATAACTTCATATAATTAGCAAGCAAAGAAAAAATTCAAAAAGAGATCGACGATAACTTGCTTTCTTATACGGCCTTGGTATATCTGTATTCGTATGAAATTGTGCGAGTATTGAAAAAATCAATAAACCCCAAGAAGCAAGACATTAAGTCTATCCAATAAAATTTTTTTTACTATTTATAGTAAAAATGATTTGGAGCCTGACAGTAATTCCGCATGACAAATGATCTCCGTGTACTCACGGTGAGAAACCCCAATTTGGGTAGCTTTCCATGAATCTGGGGATGCGTTATACAAATTTATTATACTGTTCAAGATGGCAAAATGGAGAATCGCAACCGTATCGAATCACGGCCAACGGTTTGCTTACTTACAGAAATGACGGTTATACATACTGCCAGAAAATTAAAGTATATCAAATTTGTTGCACCGTTAACTTATTTCGCCCCGGGTTTAATTTAACATAATCGCGATCATCCTCCACCGCCACATAGTAATAAATACCCGCCCTCCATGCTCTCTCTTGCCTCTTCATCCACATTTTGATTTCCTAAAAAAAAATCCCTCACGTTCTTTTTATATTAAAACGTCTATTATTCAGTCTAAAATGAAAAGATTGTCTGTCATTTCCCGGATACGCACATCTATTCATCGACGAAAAAAAACTAAAGAAGAAAAACTTGTACCTGCCAAACGTTGGTTCTCGAACGGTCCTCTAATAGATGTGTTCCCTCAAGATGATGACGAAATAGATAGGTTACAACAATTACACTATTCTATGAAGTATGCGTGGGTCGGAAATTATTCATCACCCGTTCATGAAGTGCTATCTGAAGGAAACAAAGTACTTGAAATAGGGTAAGCAGACTTTTATTTATTTATTTATTTTAGAGAATACTAATTTACCCATTTCTACTTTTAGTTGTAAAATGGGCACCTGGCTTGTTGATATGTCTCTACAATATCCTAATTCTTCCTTTACGGGCGTCGATTATCGTCAGTTTTTACCAACCGACACTGGTCCGCCAAATGTAACATTTTTGGCCGAGAATATCCTTGACGGATTGCCATTTCCAAACGATACGTTTGATTTTGTTTTTATGCGATTTATGGGCTGGCATTTGAATCAAATGGAATGGGTTCGAATAATTAATGAATTGACGAGAGTGGCTCGTCCAGGTGGATGGATAGAAATAATGGAATCGGACATGATTTGGTATAATGAAGGACCTCACGCCCAGCAGTTTCGAAGAGGAGGTGAGTTGAATGTTTGATATGATCACTGGTTGTTATGTAAATCGATTCTATATATGGCGCTCCTAATCAACGACAGGAGGGTCTTTTAATATGTAACAAACATGCCTTTTAATTAATACGTAAAACTCTAACATATCTTTCCCCCCCCCACTCCTGCCTATCTAGTTTTGACAGAGCTGTTCACTAAACACCGTGTAAATATGGTCATGTCACATTTGATTCCACATCACTTCAAAACAACTGATGCTGTTGACACTGTATTCGTCAAGCAACTGTCCATTCCAATTGGCGGATGGGGAGGTAAAATTGGGTATATCCATGCATTTGATACACGATGGATATGCAGAAATTTGAAACGAGTTGTGGCATCATTTGGATTAGATAAAGAACGGTACTCTCTTCTGGTTGATGATATAATGAATGAGATTGAGGTATCAAATGTATATGAAAATTGTTATAGGTTTTATGCTCAAAAGAAAGCTTATTCATACTATTAAATTAGATGTATTAGTATCATTATTGATTGGACAAAGTGGTAAAAAAAAGTGGGGGAAAGTGGCTATCCTTCTTATTACCTGTAATGTATATCTTTTTCTTTTCTTTTCTTTTCTTTAATATATAATTTTATCGATAATAAAGTAATTGTCGATGTTGTGAGATAAACTCTAACCGTTAAATGTTTGTGTTCGATATTAATATCCGTATTTGTTTCCGATTTACCTATAAGAACACACAGACAACAGTGCCCCAAACACACACCATGGCACGGCATAGTCCTAATTCGATTTGGGTAAAGACTGTCATTGAACTTCACGCAGCTCGTAATCGACTGTTCACGAATCATTTCTCAAGAGACATGCACACTTACCCATAAAAGATAGAAATCCGAACTTATTGAAGTTAACCTTTTTCTATGCAATGCATGTGAAATATTACTCAATGACACAAACGTCATTTATTTTTTGGTGAAACGAATCTACTATGTTTTGTGTAAATGCTGGTATGATTAACTGTCATTTATCGTGTCTCAATGTTGGTTATTATGAGTAAGCGCAAATATCTTTTTCGTAAATCGTCAAGGCGTGGTTTCTTCTCTAAAACTCCCGTTTTAAAACCGTTTACATCGGTTCAAGGTACGTGCCGATCACGTCCCAAGTCTTAATATTATTCTGCCCCTGCCAATCTGTAGATTACTTCCAGAATAGTGAATTAGCGCATTGTTAAAGATGCTGGCTAACTATTTGCTAGACTGAGCGTCGAGCACTTCCTTGTGCGCTTTCCTTGTGCGCTTTTTTTGTGTGCTTTTTTTGTGTGCTTTCCTTGTGCGCTTCTTATACAAGTGCGACTCGATGAACGAACCACGAAAACCTCCTTTCCTATGGATCCCACTTGGTACCACAAAACTCTATTACCACGAACGTGCCCCCCAATGGTTCATATTTCTAAAAACGGGCCGTTATGAGTAAGGCTAAATGGTACGAGACTAACTGGCGAATAATCGATTGGTTTAAGTTAAAGTATTACAAGCAGGGATCTTATGATAAACGGAGAGAGTAGCTTATAAAGTCGTACCCGATCGATTCTTAGAATAGCTGTTAGTCTGTCGATTAATTATTCGGGCTTTTTATGACATAGTGTTGATCGAATAAAGTGCTAATAAACAGCGGGGTAACTTATCCTTTTACTATTGAGGAATAGTGACATTACAACATCGAATTGTTCAATTTTCGTGGTGAATGCCAGTTAATAAAGTAAACGACTAGCGTACAAATATTTCATAACACGTTTAGCGTTAGGTCCAGAACTCTGGTCGTTTTCAAGTCTCAACGTATGGGGAGGAAATGGCGTTAGCGCGGCCAATTAAACAGTCAGTTTAATGTTAATATCAATGGTGTTGTGTCCATTTTACTCTAGAATTATCTGACAGACGTTTATTTGCCTGATCAGGTGATTCTAGTCCCTAATTTTGGGATGCGTATAGTATATCACAAATCTTGAGTAAATTCGGATGTCTAGTAAATTTATTAAACACCACTAAAGATACTGTATATCAGACCCCATGCGCATAAAATTTATATCTCGCGCTTTTCTAAATTTTGAACAAATTGCAAAATGCGGTATAACAATGCCAATTGGATATCATGCGCATTTATCACAAGTCAAGCAAAAAAAAAAGATTAGGCAAATTTATTAGAAACACGTAAAGATATGAATATTCGAATAAGCGATATGCCGCTTAATATTTTTTTAGAAACAATACTGGATGCTGGGAATTTGCTGGAGAAAACTTTCAAACCATTTACTCGTTTTGTTTTAACCTAGCGATGACTTTTATTACCTGGCTTGCTTAGAAATGTGAAAATAGCTCGTCAATTAGCAAGATGACTAACAAGGTTCCAGCGACAGAAAATACAAAACCTTAATTTGGTAATAAATAACGCGAAACTTTAGTAATAAGGGCGCAAACGCCATTCTGCACTCCGACTTCTGAAATGTGTGATTAAAAAAGTCTTTTGTAGATTTGCTAATTATTAAATAATATTACATACTCAGTGTGAGCAATGTTTCTTAAAAGCTGTTGGCTTATGTAACTACACAATTAAATTGTAAGCAAGGCATGAAATTAATAAACTTCAGACAGTTGTCGATTCAAACACAGAATTATTAAAAGCTTGTCAGCTACATAATTAGAATTATACCTGTAGCTTTTATTTGACTTACTATATTTGGTTCAGTCAACATTATAATTACCCTAAATCGTCCGTTAACGTGATTTACCCATTATTGTCATTTTCTTGCCCGTAAATTAATAATGTTATTTGTCATTTCTGTTAGTATCCTGCATTAAGTTCCATCATATTATTATTACATTTGTTATTATCATTATCATTTACCATTACTACTACCATTACCATATAATTAATTATTGTTATTCTTATTCTAGTGCTTACATCAACTATTATTCGTATTCTCGTTTTATTAATACGTTGACATTGGTATTTGTTATTACCAATATTAGCACCAACACTGTTGTTGTCAAAAATCTGCAATTAAACATAACCATGGAATACTTGGCTGGTTCAGTAGAGAGTTCTCGTTCCGAGAAAGTTTAGCCAACTTTTTGCTCATTCTTATTATCGTCCTTAGTATTGTAGTATTTATTGATTTTCATTATTATCATTATCACATTTATATATTTAATTATTATCTCACCACATATTATTATTGTTGTCATTAGGACTAGGACAAAACCCCACTAATCTGGCGTCATGTTCTTCTCCGTACAACGGTACAACCAAACCCCCGATGACGACAGCGCCTTGTGCTGTCACAAAAGTATTCGGGGTTAGCACTATATGTTTTATTGGTTGTCAATCGGTTGACTATGCAACCCGCCGATCCGGAATTGGTTTCTTAATAACCTTGCATGTAAATGTAGTCGCCTACCAGTGGTCGTGTTCACTACATGTGAAAGATATGAGTTATTTGTTGAGGTCCAAATTATTGTGCGGAGTATCGCAAGAGTATCGGTCTCTAATAAAGAGTGCGAATAGCAGATATTAAACTTCCCAACATTCGAAAACCAATTTTAGTGGTTACGTCCGCGTGACTAATAAATACGGAGAGAATTCTCCAACGTTAAATTTCCTCTATCAAAAAAGGTAAAAATTTCAGTAATAATCTCAGCGATAATAAAAAAGGCAGAACGTTCGTATAATTATCACAACACACCTAGATTTAAAACGTAATGTCAATATTAATCTCGCGTACGTTGTCCATCTATTATTACCGGTCTAATAAATCCCAAATATTAGAGCAAGTCGACCAAGTCATAAATTGCGTGGGCAGTATTCTAACTAATGTTTACATCAGTTCTTCCTCTCTCGAGTATCAATCTGATAGAAGATCAATTGTGTATTTCGTCGACTATCATGCTACATGCAAGTATTACGCTATAGAATCAAAACGGTTGTTCGTAGCCGTGCATCAGAGAACTTTTCTCGGGATAAATCGTAGGTAAGTCACAACACGTGTTAATATAAACAGGATCAGAGCTCAATAATACAATCTAAATTAGCAATTGCGGGATCATTAAAATTTTGATTGATTTTTAATGCCCCTCGTCAACTAACAAACTTGTTTGCTCACGCATAATTGTCTAGATGCTGTACATTATGTTCTATCAACGCTGAACGCATACTAAGTCGCAAGCAACACATATAATCAATCGTCATAGTGTGTCCATCAATGCTAATTAGGCCTTGCCATCTATTCATATTTCTGATTGGTCGATAAAGATCACGCGATATAACCGTTTTCTATGACGCTCTTAGTTATCGCGTTTGAGAGTCCAATTCTCGAATGTCTGCGACTATGCAATGTCCCATCAAATATCCGGTTTACCGTCTTATCTAAATTATATCGTCAGCAAACCATTCTGCTCGACATCTATACATCATAGAATTCATTCATGTAAGTACTTCCTAATAATACTCGCCTCTCTGACAACAGTTTTCCGGTGCATAATGTGCCCCCCTTTCTCTATCACTCGGGCGTTGGTACCTCCAATCCAGCAAAAATTTCTTTGATAACCTCTGCATAATTTTCATATTCTTCAGGATGATCCAACACGTGCCTAAATCCCTCTGATTTTTTCACATCATTGAAATTTCTGATAATATATTCCAACAAAGGCCCTTTCAATTCCGGATACAAATACCCGGAACCAAACAACATTTCTGCCACATTTTCCGGACTTAGGTTTTCAAGAATCGATGCTTTCGCCAACTCGCTAAGATCAGTAATGCAATATTGATCGGCTAGAGTATAGATAGCAAGGGCAGATATTGAAGACTTGGGATCGGCATCAAAGTGTATTAGATCGATATATAGATAAAGAAGGAGAGCATTGAGAGTTGGATAAGATACTTCGGGAAGATCGATTACGTGATATTGTGAACTTTTTGTTGGGAGGGGCAGGGGCAAGGGCGAAGACGAAGACGAAGACGGTGAGGAAGTGGATGAACACGGAGAAGATGAAGAAAGAAACGGTTTTGAAGGTATAGATGACAAATAGCTTAGGCGGGATTTAATGGAGCATGCGTCATTCTGAATCCCCGATGTAGACGCAAAACTAGCGGTTCGATTATTCGTTCCAAACTGATTTCCCATGCTGCCCACCCCGTCTTGAGTCACTGTTTCGACATCATCCATTTCCTCCTCCTTAACTTCCATATTTTGCTCCTTGGATTTATCAAACAGTGATAGGTCTTCATAGCTAAAATCACTTTCTTCCATTGAACTGTCATCTCCGTCCATCCTTTCTTCGCCTTCGCCCTTTCTCGACTTTCTTTTCTCAGATATATCCTCTCGTTTTTTCTGCTGCACGTCTTGCTTCTCAATTTCTTCTCCTATGTCTTCCATACCATCCATTTCGTTATTTCCTCGTTCTTTTTCCTCGTATCTGCTCTTCTCAATATCGCTGTAAACATCTTCCTCCGTTTGATTTTCGATACTCTTCATTTTAGTCTCGGCCCATTGTCCATTAAACATGGCACGAAAGTACGGACTCCTGGCCGACAGAATCCTCGATTCGGCGTATAATGACCCACCTCGCGCACGAAATAAGATATCACTTTTAGAGGGGTTGTTCAGATAACTGCCCCAGACGGCAAGTAAAGACCGAGGTGTGGGTTTGTCAGGAAGCAGCGTGGCATATTTGGCAGACTGGATTTCTGCGTGGTCGAGCACACAGCCGACAATCACCTTATCTTTTGCGACGGTAACACGTTTCCAGAATTTGGGTGCGGCTGCAGATTACAAGGAATAAACAGTACATGTCGAAGACGGATTAAACAATTGGGTGGATTGATTGTTGACCGGAAGAGCAAAGGATAACGTTCCATAGTATACGAGCGAAAACACAAACGGGGAGGAAGTAAATAGAAGTATTATGTCAACTTCTGGTATATAAAATCATTCCAACAATCACAAAAAAAAACACAAACACTAGTTTCATTATTTATAGGCCATCGAGATTGCAATATCCCTCTCCATAAATTCATCCAACTCACTTCGGTCAAGTACCCTCCGGTTTAGTTTGTGGGGTGACACTCGCTGTTGAGCCAAGTACTGCGTTGCTGACTGTGATGCCTTTAAAAACAAGCGCGCAGTTACGTGTTTTCTCCTCGCTGCGAGCGTTTGGATCACTTTTTCGTGAGCGTTAGGTATGGCAATTAAGCGCACATAGCAATATTCCGGAGATTTCTTGTTCACCTGAATGGGGCAAAAAATATTTGATGAGGTAAATCATGAGCCTGCATGTGTGAACCATACGATTCGGATATCATTCGTCTGGTATACTCGATCATTGGATGGCAGGGAAAGAGTTGTTCAGCAAGCCCTCGTATATTAATAATGTAAACCTTAATTTTGCGTCCGTTCACTAAATTGCTGCAACTCCCCATTCAGTCCTCATTCTCCAACTTTGTCCATATACCTATTGTTGCACTTACCCCAAACGATAACTGCCAAAACAGTGGCGAAGACGCCCTGTTATATTCAAAACGATCACTTCCATAGCTGGATGCAAATGGAGGGCTAAACACCTCTCCTGACAATTGAGATACGTTCCTTATAGTAAATTGAAAGGTTATTTTGCTCTCCAAATGAGGTGAAATTTTAGTCGTTGTCATTTGGTAAATCAGCAGCACAATATAATCTATTCTCTATTTATTATCTTAACGTTATTGATATTATTGATGCGTCTTTGAAATATAAAGGATGGAAAAGTTTCGAGTGATCGACGTAGTCCTGTGTTTTAAAATAACTTTGATTGTGATTGGTGACGCATCATTTGTTATAAAGAAAATAGTACTAATACTGTTGGGGAATTCCTCTATGTCTAAGAGAATGGTCTGCTGTCAATCCATGTTTTTAGCGACACATGAAAATCACGAAGGTTTACTGTGGTTTTTGCTTGCGCGTGCATCGAAGGCATTCACCTTGCATTTTATTAGTATTGGGAGATGCACGATGTTTTGACTAGTTGTAAATTAAAGCCAATCGTGTCGCTCAATGCGAATGCAGGCATACTGCTGATCCTAAAACTAAATAGAGACTACACTAACCAAGTTGCCGCATTTCATGTAACTTCTAAAGTTGCCAACCCTCCAACTTCCAAAATTATTGCGTAGGCTCTAGAGGATAATATAGTCTAGGATAGAACAAGAATCAATTCAGTCATGAGTAGTTTATCCTATCTTTTTGCCGTTACTATTTCAAGTCAGTCTCACGTGATTTCGTGTACACATTGTGCATTAACAATCATACGATAAAAATGTCAACAAATCATACGATCGAAGCATTAATCATACGATCGAAGCATTAATCATACGATCGAAGCATCAATCATACGATCGAAGTATTAACGACCGAAGAAGTAATGAAGATAAATGTCCATCGGTTTCAATTAGTATCAGGATTTGTTGAATTCTCTAAGACAAGCTAGTCTACAGAGTTATTTCACGATTTAACTGTATTATATAACTCGATAAGTCGAGCAGATATCTTTGTCCATATTTCTTATATCGAAGGATTCTCGCCACTTGTATTCCCTTTTTACCCATCTTGTGTTATTGATTATTTGCCATTCAAAAGATTAAACATTGTGACGGATCAAAACGAAATCGGATTAAAATGAAATTTTCTCTATTTTAATATGAAAATTTAAAAAATTTTTGGAGGGCAGCTTTTTTTGGGATTTGGGTTGGGATTTAGGGTAACTTTTGTTAATATAAGAGTATATGTGGGTTTCAGAGACATTAAAAGAGAATCCGAGAAGACCCCAAATTTCGTTTTAATCCGATTTCGTTTTAACACAAACATTAATATATTTGCTAATTGCTTATTAATAAAATTCAGTAAGATGCTTACCATATTGTATTCGATTACTACTGAGCGAGCAACTGTTGGCAACATTTTTGGACATCTTTAGGGTTAATAATTTTAAAGAGCTTCATCATGGGGCTTCTCTAAAATCTTCCGACTGCACTCCAATTTTTATTCACTTCGTTTACTTCCGAGGCTTGCTTTGCGTTTTGGCATATTAGCCACAAGAGGTAATCCAATCACATGTTCTGGTTTGCATACAGTGTGTAACAAAAAAACCACCAAAAATTGAAGTAATTCTGTCCTGTAAATTCTCCAGATTCTTTATTCGATGTGCTATGAATAAATTACATTGAACGACTAAGATAGGTTAAATTCGGAGTATACAAGTTACCCTAGTCAATTTATTTTTCTGAATATACCTCAAACTATGGACAAAACAGCCAATGCTCCTGACTTGTGCCTGAATAATAAGTAAAAGGAAAGTATGGAAACGTCAAAACGCGAAAAATTTAGCCAAACAAAATCAATGATGGTTGAGGAGTGAGTAGTTTGACCAGAACAGACTATAATTCAATTTTTAAACTCAATAAACGAGAATGTAAGCCTATTAAAAACTAAAGGAGAGCATGTTTTATATTGACTTCTCAATAATATAATCTACATCTCTTTAGCTTTTAAACGAGCTATTATTTGTGCTATTTGTTATAGAGGTTAACAGATAACGGGCGGTTTTGGTTTTTTTGTTACACACTGTACGTGATTGAGGATAATAATAAACAAATGTTATATCCAAATTGGTAACTTTTCATAGGCAAATACTTACAATATTATGTCAATTTTTTTCGCGTATGATGAGTTGGATTGCCTTCCAATTGCAAGTTCCACTGAATTGTGCTCCATTACGAGATAAATACAACATAAGAATACGTTATCGGTACATACCCAGGCCATGTCTGAACTTTTGTAGATTAACAACGTCATTGTAGACGACGCTTTAATCCAGGTAAAGACTTCAACCAAAAGTTATCGATGCGCCCCTTCTTTGAGATTCAAACCTACATAGATATACAATGCGCGAAAAAAGTAATGAGAATGACGTTTTTATTTATAGTACAACGAAAACGGGTTAAAAATATATTGCAGGTATACTACTACCTATGGTATAATAAACAAGTTTACTTAAGCCACTTAATAGTTGGACATACTGCAACAAAAACCAGACAAAGTGAACATTTAATCATGTGAGCTAAAAATGGCTGATGTGGCTGAGTAAGACACTTTGCTTTCATGGCACTGCTTGGCTCGAAATCTCATTGCATTTTTAAATTTATATTATGAACTTTGTTATCATTATAACAGTAATATATTTCATATTAATATAGGCCCTATTTCTATTACTATATAAAAATATAATATGAAACTAACTTACATCAAATCCACCATGGAACCAAAAAATTACAGTACTATTCGCAGTATATTAAAAAAAGAGCAAGGAGAAAGAATTGCTCCATACGTTTTTAAAATTAATGATACCCAAACTCTCCAGGAGTATCTAGATAAAGAAAAAATCACTTATGAAATTTATCAAGAAGAACGAAAAATAATAAACTATGCCTATTTATTTATTGTACTTGATTTTTGCAATTCATATTCGAACTCCTGAAAATAAAAAGCACTCAAACTGCCAGTTATTCCAGTCATTGTACCTAAGGCACGACTCGTAATAGACAGCAAAGTTTAATAACGAGTAATAATACAATACGAGACCTATATTGAAAGACAATTGTTTCACTTCCAAAAGCAGAAGTAATCGTCGGCATACAATACAACAGTTCGAAACATTGTCCATAACGTGATATGCAAAGAAGCATATAAAAGAGATTTTTCCCTTCCTTCGTCTTCATTTTCCTGACAAGGGTGTTTTTATTTTGCCAAGTGTGCTGCCAACGGATTCGGCAACTATAGCGATAGTTGATTCGGCGCTTCAATATGGAGAAGTATCACATGTTTGTGTAAGTAAAGCACATAAACAGGGCTGAGTTGGGCGGCGCAGAGCTGATGCGCGACTCTTCTTTTATCATTCACCAAAACATACCCAATATTTAGATATGGACGTAAAAGTAATGAGTGAAAGCGAGTTCTGCTGGAAATACAGAAGTGACAACCCGAAAGCAACCTATGGTGAGGCAAAAGAGGCATACCAAGATTACATCAAAGCGCATGGTAAGCAAGCAATACACGTTTATTGGGAGGATAGTTACGAATGTTATCAACACAACAGTGTTGGGATGAGCTGAATCGTAGCAGAGCTAGGTTATACATAAATGACAACAATGGAGGGAGAATAGCTCAAATGCATAGTAGGCAATAGAGGCCGTTGGGGTGTTATTAGTTGGGGGCAGGGCTGAATCATATCAGAGCTAAACTCATTGCAAAGATGAACTTGAGAGGACAAGAGACAAATTAGCAAGAGATGACATGTTTGGTAGGAGTAACAGAGGGAGGGCACTTCCAATGCTGTTGTCATGTACATTCCATATGTTTGGTCTCCTTGTTATAGTCTGTTTGTCCATCTTTGAGAATTTCGGCTAATTAAATACCTTTTTTGCATTCTGCTTGCCTTTAATGACTGTTCCTTAACATAAAATTTTCCCTATTATCAGTTATAGGAACTCAAGGAAGACTAGGTATGTAGTTGGATTTCATCTTTTGTATTCATGCATTAGTTCTTATATATCATAACCTTTGTGGTCTGATAGGAGAATATTAACTTATGTTTCATTCATTAATTTAGGAGGGATGGGTGGAACAATGTACCAAGGAGATGAGCAAGGCCATGGTTATGAGGGTGTAAACCTATCTGATCCCACAATTTGTAAGAGAATTCCAACAATAACAAAATTGTTGGATCATCTAACTGAAAAGCGCGTTCTTTTAATACGGTCTCCACCAATGGCAGGTAAAACATCACTTGCACAACTTCTTGAGAATTATCTGTTGGAAGAACACACTGGAATGAGAGTTTTTCGTGTATCTCTGTTGTGGATGCAGGATGACAATCCAGAATGGACCTTTTCAGATCGGTTTCAATGGCTTATGGGTGGTGTTGGTTGGCGCCGATTTGTCTCTGAATCTTCAGGTATTGAAACCATCTTAATTGTAGATGAAGTTCAGAAACTATATAAACCTGACACAGAAGATTCTGTGCCACTTCATGGTGGAAAAGAATTTTGGGATGCTTTTAAGGATGTTCAGCAATATAGCAAGCTCCGTATAGTAGCCTTTGCATCATATGGGTATTGTGGTGCCTATGATGCCAACTTACGCAAAGGTACTGTGATGAATGTGTCACCATTTCAACTGAGTGAGCACAATACATGGGGGCTGGAAAATATGCGGTTTATGTCAGAAGAATTTACAGAATATGTTGGACGGTTCTGTGAGCAAAAACTAAAATCCCTATCAGCCCCTGACAAGAACAACCTTCTTTCTTATATTCGCAAGACCACAAGTTGTCATCCCGGTCTAGTGGCATTTGCAATGGACAGGATATATGAAAGATTCTCTGCACAAATAAAACAGAATATTGATCCATTAACTTTTGAAAAAATATATAAATATCTCAAATCTTATGACTTTTATGCAAGCCTAATGGTAAGAAATGTTCACATTTACTTTGAAGAACTAGGAAATCCTAATTTATAATTGTCTCATGTCAGAATTTTTTTTGTTCATAACTTTAGAATACACGAGCTGTCTATGGCCTCAACGGAATGACAGATGATGAGCAAATGCTCACAGATTGTGTCCTCTTTAGCCCATCTGGAATCAATATCCGTCCTGAAGCGATTCCAAACAAAGGCCGCCTGATAAAGACCAATATTCTCTCTGATGTCAGCGATGCTACCAGTCATCAGTCAGCAACACATAAAGTGCTCGATTTTGCAGCACCGTTAATTCGTCTTGCCTATCTACAAAATCGTGTGGGATCTATGCGACGATCTGTTATAACCCCTAAAACCTTCCGAGAATTTTTGACATTAGTATTTGCTGGAATGAACCCCAAAACGCTGCAAGTATCCTTGGGAATTGGAGTAGATGGCCGTTTATTAGAACGGGTATGGCAAATGGAATTCTATCGTGCAGCAACACAAGTCCTTCCTGCAAATATCTTTATATCAGTTGATGTTGGAGCTGTCTTTGGTTCGAGTGGATTTATTGATTTTTATGTTGATGATGCAAGAGACTGGGCAATCGAACTCTTACGGGATGGAAATGACGTCGAAGAACACTGTAGACGATTTGAGGCTGACAATGTATATGGCCCTATTGTTAAAATTGCAAAAGAGTATGCCATTATTGATATTAGACAGTCACAGAAAGAGCTTCCACGTTCTCCCAAACGAGAATTTATACACGTCCAGTGTGCTAAAAATTTTGAATTTGTTATTATGAGGTTTGCAGATGGGTCAAACAAGAAAGTAGCATTATTAGGATCGGGAATTATGGAGGTGTTGGATGCGGAAAAGATACTAAAGTTAAATAGTAACAGTGAGATTTAGCTCCAACATAGGAACTTGCTTTTCCATATAGTTTGCATGTATAAATTTAAAGAATTGTCTACAGGTGCTGTATGTTTGCATTGCATAATAAATGTAGAAGTCTATTTCAGATTATGTTCTTTGCCCTTATATGGTCAAGTACTTATATGAACATGCGGCCAGGTCCTTTAGGCAAGCACGTTGAGCATAAACGAGGATAATACTCGTCTATTGACGGATATATAAAGAACGGCAAGTGACGTGACGAAACAGTTACCCACAACAAATGGGAGCACGTTGTGAACCTATAGCGTCTACAAATCGGTGCATGCATAGCGAAACTCGTTCCCAGAAACGTGATAAACCTTGGGACATCACAAACATAACGTATTCTTGAGCTCCGAGTTAAATATAAAAAAGCTTCATGGATAAATCATTAAGCTTATCTAAAACTGTAAATTGATGCTACTTTCAAAGATTGTAGGCAATTATCCATTCACAAATAATGGTTTTTGAATCTGCGACTTAAAAAATGCCAATACCTAATACTGATAAAAATTATATATAGGATTATCCGTATATGAAAAATAGTGGTTCTACCGAATTTGAAAAAGCAATAGATAGGTTGCAACTGTGGTTGCTCAAAAATGATTCCGAGAGAAAAGTTTGCTGAATTACGTGAGGCGTTTCAAACTCTCGCTAGAGCCGAACAAGATATATTTTTAATGACTCAGTTGAAAGCAGTGAATGGTGGAGAAATAACTGCCAGCCGATGTCTTAAAAGAAAACGCACACTAATAAGAGAACATTTTACTATTGAGATCGCAATACGCCCGCACGCACTTCGAAATTACCTAGCGGCGAATGGTATAATACCGCGCGTTCATGGCAATGTAAAAAGAATGCCACGATGGAAAACCAAAATAATCATTGATATAACCGTTGCTACCGTCGTGAAGAATTTTCTCGAAAAATTATGTTGAAATTCATGGTCTACCAAGTCCTGGTAGATGTCAACCGAATTACTCAATCGCTTACACTCTTGCCAGCTGAAACAGGTCTCGAAAACGATAATTGTTAAAATATGACGCGTTCCGCAAGAGATGGCACCAATTAACGCCTTATATTCAAATTATGAGTCCAAGAACGGATTTATGTGACACGTGCTAACATTTTCGGAATGGCTTACAGTATAATGCGCGCAAGGAAGAAGAAGCAAAAGATTTATCAAAAAAGTACAAAGAACATTTAGTTAAGGCTAAATTAGAGAGAAATTATTTCAACAAGAATACGAAATTAGCAGAACAACAGAGAAAATTGGTAAATGGGTATTTATAACAGAAGCTGATTATTGTAGCGTTGATGCTACTGCTCATTACAGTTACGATTGAGCACAAAATGTTCACGTTCCCCATTCCGATCAACAGGTAAGTAAAATTTATTA
>CAJVPI010000493.1:0-28536 GCA_910592345.1 Paraglomus brasilianum
GCACATATACCGGAATCTCGTTATACCGGACGCTAAGAGCTGGACCAAACCGTCCGGTATAAACAGGTTTGACTGTATATAGCAATGCTTATATAAAAGCCAACGATATCGGATTGTCGAAGATATCATCTAAACTCATTTGTTTATTACGGAAATACAACAACTACTTCACAACCCCCAAGGCTGGCTGGCCCTGCCGTTACAAGAACTCCCAACTTGACGCTCACGCTCCGGTCGCATACCTCGATCTAATAACGAATGGATTATGTATCGGTGAAAAGGGATGGAAGAGGAAGCGGGTGAGAGGGATGGAGAGGAAGCGGCGGTAAAAGAAGAAGAAGAAGAAGAAGAAAACTTCTATAACTAAACCAAAAACCAAAAACCACAACGAAAACCAAGAACAATAAAGCTGGACGGTCCCGTCGCATAAGGGATACGTTAAAGCTGTATTCTAAGAAGCAAAAGAGCGCTGGGAAAATGAAGAGCCAGCCAAGTGTAAGAATAGTACACCGAAAGGAATACCCAAATACAAGTACAAGCCTAGGGAGAAGAATGACGACGATAGAAAAGAAGATGTAGAAGTGGACGTAGTAAAGATGGAGATGGAACTTGAAGACTCGGGCCCACCGGAAGGATTGGTCTATTTTGACGAGAACATACATAGAAATGGATCCAGTATATTTACAACGTTCAGTTGGACTAGCAGCAATGAAGAAATCGACACTATTATCCGAGAGACGTTGATGAGTTTTCGGTCATGTGTCTCAAAGGGACATGAGATTGTCTCGCAAATTGGATCATGTACGGTCAAGATGAAACTGCTTGCATCGGAGATAAGATGCGGCGAAAACTTCCGGACGATAATTATGGTTATGTCAACAATGAATTTTGAGCAAGTAGTAGAGAATTTTAACCGAGTTATTAGACGAAAATTTTATCTGTAATTTTCGATCAACCATTCTTGCTCAAAAGTAGTGTTATATTTTACATAACTTATAGGCAAATTCCTTGTCTTGCTAGTTATTGTTTCTGTTAAGTAAATACAGAATTTAATCTTTCTATGATTATGATTATTTAATTATTAAGAGTATTTTATGCGATTAGACAAGTGTAATTTTAACATATTCGGCTTGAAAGCGTTTGTCGTACATAATCAATATAACATGTACACTTTGAAGATTAACGCGCAATATTTTTACTTCTTTCAAGCCTTCGTTTGATATCGTTCACACTGTTACAAGTGGGATTCTTGTAATAGCAAGGTAGATATAAATACTTCAAATTTGCTAGACAATTTACCACGATTCCTGGTAATTTATTGGAGATCCACAAACATGGGTCACGTGTTAAAGCGCGAAATAAATAGCCCCCCTTGATGACTTTGGACTTTGTCCTCTTGTTTATCTATTCAGATTGTCTTCTTTTAGTATATTGGTTTTATACGAGACGGACATTTTAGGGTTCCCACCAATAAAGAATCCAGCCTTCCAAAAAAGCACGAAGGAGTTATCACTGGTGTTTCTTTCTTGCAAGTCTTCTGCTGCTGATATTGTCTAATCAGTATCCACTTGAGTAATACAACCGAAGGACTATAAAAACGTGAGTCATTAAACTAATTCTATGTTCTATGTGGGGTTTCAAGAAGGGCTAAACATATGCATTAAAAGTTTGGTACGATAGTGACAATACAATTGCAAGAATATTGTATAAGGTATCATTGATATTTACTTTTTCTTATCAGGCTTCGCTTTACGATTAAAGATTTCGTAAAGGAGCGGTTAATATATGTTTCAGAAGCGTAAATTCTCCTGTAAGATAGGATCATAGAAACGGTTTGGCAAAGTGTGTCCGCTTGTAACAGCGTGGATATGAATTTTGTGAGGACAGACTCGGATGATGGATACACTATTTATTGCAGACACAGTTGTCATACGTCCGAGGAGGTGGAAGCATAACTATTATCAGGCAGTGCGCTGCTCCTGGATTAACGTTGAATGAAAGTCTTGTGAACCTACATATGGTGACCCTCTAATGGTAAAGCCACAACTAGCGCATTACCGTTTGGCGCCGAGAATATTCAACGGGGAAAGTAATATTGTAAGTGCTCGATGAACAAAAAAACTGTATTTTACTTAAAACGCTACCACTAAGCTGTAATATTTTGCCATTACTCAGGCAGACGGGAGAGGAACCAGATAAAACTGAAAGACATACTCAAACAGCACTGTATTATATAGATGGGTGGGATACTGTACTCGGTCATCGATTACGCAGTATGTAATGAGCAGTGTGAAGTGCTATAGTGGGTATAATATAATTACATTATACCCACTTAGCCTTCAGTTAGGTTATACCCACTCAGTGACGATGAGATTTGTGTCGTCATTCGAGCGACGATGAGTTTGTGATTGCGTCGTCATTTGTCGAGGAAGTCAGCTGAGAGTTTTAGTTGAAGAAGTCAGCCAGTCTCGTGAGTACAATTGCGTCATCATTGCAGGAGTTGGCTCGCTATGAGATAGCTTGCAGAGTTAACCTGTGGAGATAACTTCATTATTTGGCGGACGAGACCGCGTTTTTGATATCAACAAAAATTACAGTAATCCGCACGTTTTTTTGCTGCTTCGAAAAACTTTTTAAAAAATATATGAACGGGACGGGGATAGCAATCTGCACGTGTTTGCTAGATTAAGCGGGTTTTAGATGACTCACGGAGCGAGGAGGCTTGGTTTGCCTCTAAAAATTTTTCAAATGGCTTTAAAAATTATACATCATATGTTTTATTGTGGGGGAAACACGATAATGTAATGCGAAAACGCTCAACCAAAATTTGGAGCCTCTGACTGATAATTATTTTTGATCTGAACTTTTTTGTGCATGTATCCTCTTCATGATTTTAGACCAATCAAGAATATACTGCCATTGATAATTTTTCCCGAGAATGCTCTTATGTAATAGTTTTTTATCATTAGTCTTACACCAAAGTGATATATTTCTGATACAATTTTGCACAATTAAATCTGGAAACATCCTCATGTATCCAATTATAAATTGAATGTGATTGGGATAGACTGGAGATAAATGCTGGTCAATATCGTTTATTCCTTCACCGATCGATGAAGCCCGACCAAATACCAAAAATTGGCGAATTTTCTCCTGAAAGAGGGACGGTGGTTATATTCGAAGATTTATGTAGAGAAAATGGTTCCTTATTTTACTGAGGGACGCCATTCCAACATATGTAACTCAAAGCCTTTTCGATTGTCCGAAATTAATAAGAAAAAATTTGGACTCTTTAACGGTGCTGGTACATACAATGAGCTGATTGATATAGTTAGGCGGTATACAAAAAAATATTAATATGATTGATAAAAATTTGCAAGGTCGACAGTTTATTGTAATTGACTTGACTAGAGCAAAAGAGGATCCACTCTATGTTCGTTTGGGTTGGGACCATGCTTTGAAATTAGATACATAGAGGTGATGTAAGCTGCCCTTTGGGCGGAGCAAATAATATTTTACGTTAAATAGGTACGTTATTAATCTAGCGCATTTATGAGCCGTACGGCACTCTAATATTTTGTAAACATGCATAGTGTAAGGCGAATTTCTGAGCGTTGAATCCATCAGGGCGGTAAACCCACTCCACGAATTTTCTTGTATCTTAATACACGCTCGCATCTTTTTCCCGACTTCCCTTGCACGTTTAAGTCTTTTAATTGTATTGCATTCCCATAACTCATAACGATGTAATGCCATAATATCAGAATTACATTCTTGTTTAATTTTCAAATACTCTTCATAATTTACACCACAGTATTTATTTCCGGTCCCTTAGTGGGACCTATTAGCTATTTGCATAACGTGAGCATCAAAAGTGGCCCTAACTCTAGTAGGTCCCACCAACGTATATTTGCATATTGCATACTATAAAAAGGAGAGATCAACAAGATGTGGCGTAAAAATTTACTAATGTCGCTTTGTTTCAGAGACTCAGAATAAATCATTTGCATGGTATTTTTTATGCTAGTTAATTTTCTAATCTCATCTGAACAGTCTCTAGACTGTTGCAACAAAAATATATTGACTATTTCTAACGCTTTCAACCCTTCCTCAGCAGAAACAACTGGCAACTCATTTCCCTCCTCATCTCCCACATTATCTTCTCCCTCATCCCGACTTTCATGGATTAATTGAATTATTGTCTTCTCATCCACAAGTTCTTCTATTTCACGTTCTTCAACAGGATTAAAGAAATCTTCCGTTCTCATAGGGTTTCTGTATCTAAATAATAATGGCAATAACAATAATATAATAATGAAACATTTAACGTTAAAGTTGGAATATTAAATACCTTAAGGCGGCAATATCTCTCTCTATCTCGAAAGCTATTGCTTCTTTCATTGTAAATGATAGCGATAACATATTTTACGAGTGCATAATAATAATAATAATAAAATTTTTGAATAATCTGATCATGTGATTGGTATCCTGTCTATTTGCATAAAAACTAACAGTATGCAAATATTTCACCGACAGTACATTTCACCGACAGTCATTTCACGTGACACATTGCTTATCGCACTTATCATTGGTTTTCGATGAAATTTATGTCGCTGAAACGTCTGTCGGTGAAATGATTGTTGATGAAATGAACCGGACCCAAAAATACAAGAGTCCATAGAAAACCGATTTTTTATCTAGTTGATTATTGACATTTTTAGTAATGATTTCCCCTTGATACCCACCATACCCATATTCTTTTCAAACAAAAAAAAATTTTTTTATTTTATCTTGTGTATCGTTGCTCTAAAATAACAACATATTTTCCTATTTAATTAATTTGTTTCATTTCATTCAAAAGACTTTTTTACTTCTTCTACTAACACTTTGATATTTGTATTCATTACTCTGAAAGATAAACTAGTATTGTATCATAGATATTCGACTAATTACCTCGTTTTCTTTGTGAAAAAGTTTTCAAGTGCTTGCCTCGAAACAACAACTGAAACCAGGGAAAGAGATTATGGAAAACAGTTTTAAAAGACAGTATATGAAGGTATTCTTCCTATACCTATCGCTTTTCAGATTTCACTTCTTGTGTTATCTCAGCATACTAACAAATTTAATATTACTATTTCTAAATTATTTGCATCAACCAACATGAACACATTATACGATTCTACTTGTGATTTTCTTTGTGTTGCATTACCAGAACATATAACAGCATTTTCCGTAGTTTATCATGTAATGGATGAAGAGCCTTGGATCCTGAAAGAAAATTTAAGGCAAATATTTCATCAAGCTATCACAGCTGTTGTACCTTCATGTAAACCTGGCTCAAAAGCTTCAAGAATTACCTCTAAAGGTTAGTTTAAAATCAGTCAGCAGGGAAGCTTTATTATATGATGGATAGCATAGAATATAATTCTGATAACTGGGGTGAAGTTATATCCAAAGCCATACAAGCCCTGGGTTGATTATTGAAATGATTAATCCACAGACATATGGGGATGTTTCTTACTTCTAGTTTGAGATGAATACATTTGTCATGCAATTTATCATCTATGTACTGGCCACACATGGTTGATATTTTCATGGCAAGTATCTGATGTGTGTGCACACTGTTTAGAATATTTATTCATAATGTAATGTATAACTTAAGCTTTTTTTTATTCTGTGCTAGTTTGATGATGCCTTTGAAGGAGTATGCAGTCTTTGAGATTTCAAGATTGCTAAACAGAAAGAAAAATTGTCCACCAAGACAATTGAAACAAATTTGCGAATGTTGAAAGGGAACCTAATACTAAAGAAGAGCAAGCCTTGATATGCCCTAACTTTATGGAAGCATTTGCATGACATTAAACCTGAGAATCTTTCATGGTGCGATCCACCTGCAAGTCTGGTTCTTAGCAATGAAAGTGATATTATTAAAGAGTTACCAGATGAAGATTATGAGTCTTTCATGGTAAGAATGCACACATTGCTGATAAAAGATATTCTAAGTAAATAGAGTGACAATTCTTGTCTTTGAAGAATATACTGAAAACAAATGAAAATATATTATTAGGAACCAGTGAGAGTTATGGAAGTATCTCTCCCCCATTCAGTTGAAAACATATGCAATGAATTTTTAAAAAATTATGGCTGCAGAAGCTTTCATGTAGGAGTTGGAGGGAGAGTGAAGAGGTTCTTAGAGATATTACTGTCAGAATTGTCAATACTTGTAAGTACAGTATTAGGTCTATAATGTTAACTGCTCACAAGGTTATACAATAACGATATTTTATACTTTCAGGGGAGAAATCTGGAAGAACCCAGCCTTTAATTGCAAATGCAGAGTGAGGGGACATATGTGGCAGATATTATTGTCCCTATTATTCGGGCCATGCTAATAGATCTACCAGTCGGACCATCTGCATATGAGTGTACGGGCTCTTTCCTATCTATATATATTACTATTACTATTACTATAGACAGCGTTCAGTACTTATATCTTGATCCGAGATTTTGGTGATAGGGACTATAAGGAGATTTTATTAGAGATTGTGACTATAGGCAATGTGATTTTCATATGAAATGGTTTTGGCACGAATTATTTGTGACTATAGGCAGATAGTGACTATAAACGAAGGGACTATAGACAGTAGTTCACTGTATTCAAGGAAGCGCGACATACAAACTGTACATGAATTTGACAATGTGAGTCCATAGTAACCTTTTAATACGGGCACTTGGGTTTGGGATATGAGCTCAGATAAAGATTTTAGGGGAAATAACCGCTAACGGTTTATTGCTTGATTTACCATCATTTATATTGTTGGGCGCATGATGCTAGACTCGTTTCTGCGCTACGGAAACGTTTCGCTGTGTAATTTCAAGATTTATAGATGTAGTTATTTAGAAAGTTTTACTTATTTTGATTTTTTGAATCTATTATTATTAGAGAGGAGAATCTTCAACTAAGAAAGTTCTTCGGAAAAGAAAGGATTCATCTAGTTCAGAAGGTGAGCAATATTAATCCTTCTGATTAATGAAATCCACAATGATAATAAAAGATTACGGATGAGGCGAGTGTGCATAATTAGGTGGCCCGTTGCAATAGGCATATTATCTAATATCACAACCAATAAGCGAACTGGGCCAGCCCGATTTTCGGAACATATACACAATCACATGATATCGTACTGCGCATTTCAGCCCACATGATGTAAAAGATTGATAAAAGTCTTTTCGATCAATACACTCTTTAAATTTATTATCTTCTGAGGTCAAACTTGCGGACATACGCTTAATTGCTAAAGTACGCTAGAGCGGAACGAGAGCTTCATAATTGATTGTTGAAAACAAGGCGAGAATGTCTTCCTCAAGAATTGCAGAATAGATGATATTTCCAGATGTAGAGTCTATTATTCGAAATAAGGATAGAAGATGGTTGATTTTCTCCGAAAGGCTGGCACGATAATTTCAGCAATAATATCTGCCCGTTAGAGAAAACCTAGACAAGCCGGTTGAAGAGGCTAGGGATGTCTACAGCAAATTGTTAGATGAGGGCATCACTATGTGTGATAAAAAATACAAGAGATCGGCCAACAAGTTGAAAAAATTGGGAAAGTAATATGCCCAGGGTAAGTAGATGCTTTATTAATTGCAACCTTTTTAGCAAAGTGATGAATATTAGTGTGGTGTTGTCAAACGGTGGTAATTATGACATGTGCCCTGGAATCGATGGGTCATTCTTTGGGAGTGACTTGTCAGCTCGTACGGATAAGTGCACATCGCCGTATTTGGGCGCTGGTTCTAAGTTCCGCAATGCTCTGGCTTAGCTATTCAGACCGGGGTTAGACTTGAAAATTATACGAAAATCGACTGAATGCAAATTATTATTTATATATGCAGTTGATCATATCTAATCGAACCTTCTATTTTTTAATGTTAAGAATGTGTTGAGAGAAATATACAAGGCTTCAGTGAATTATGAAAAAGAGAAGGTGAGTTTCAGAATATTTGTGTGGAAATTACTGAAAACGGGAATAAAATTGACTAATTTTTTTTATTCATTTCAGCGACGTAAAGATAGTAATGAATATCGGACAACAACAACAAACTTCAAAGGAATTGTAGAGCGCGCAGTAAGTAGAATTGCTTTGTTTGCAAAAGATATATTTTTAATATTCGGTTTACTAATTATTACTATATCAATATTATAGCAAAGATCTATGGACAATGCTAATGTGTCAAGAGAAGACAAGAAAGCATTATATGCTATAAAAACTGTCTTCTTGACACTAAGCACAGAGATCAATCCCATGTTGCCTGCTGCATCGGGCGTTATCGACTTGACGGGTAAGGACTGTGAATGTGTAAAGGCGTTAATAGGACATCTGCCTCGGGTGATAGAAATATTAAGTAGAAAATCTTTCACCTGTCAGGTAGAACGCCGTGCAACAGTTTCAACGGTTGTGGAACTGTTTGTAAATACAATGCAAGGCATATCACATCCTCCTAGTCCAGTCGATTTAATGCCTTTACATATGCCTGATGTAGGTGATGATTGGGATGATCGTGCAGAGGCATTGACAGCCTTTGATCTGGTCGAGGGTTTGTAAGTATTAGTATTAATAACGTATTGTTTGTATTTCCCTCAGGGACAACGAAATTATTGTTATTATTATTGAGATGCAAACGGGTTAAATCGTTAATAGAAAATTATATTAAACCCGTAATCGATAAAAATAGCGAGCGAGCTTAAATGAATACCAATCATAATTATATATTCTATCAATACTATTTAATTAACCCAGCTAGTATAACTGGATAACGGTTATTTGATGTTTAAGCATCTTCAATAGCTTAAAACAAGCCATAGTAGTAGGCGAACCATGACAACTGATAAGCTAATCCGAATTAA
Organism: Paraglomus brasilianum; assembly: GCA_910592345.1. Taxonomy (NCBI): domain Eukaryota; kingdom Fungi; phylum Glomeromycota; class Glomeromycetes; order Paraglomerales; family Paraglomeraceae; genus Paraglomus; species Paraglomus brasilianum. The sequence continues at coordinate 8,909 of CAJVPI010000493.1, forward strand.
ACTTTCATGCTGCATACTCGTCGCATTTCATAATATCGTTCAGTCGAATGAGCAAACAGTTCATCCCGTAGTATTTAATAGCTTGTATTTGATGTATTTAATTTACATCCAACTTACAATCACTTTGTTAATGGTAATTTTGCTCAATTTATGCCTAATACTCCATACTAAATATATTTTTCACCATCTTTATACAATTCAACCATCTCCCTTATTTTTTTCTTTACTTCTGACCCATTTTCATAAAAAGTATAAACCTTACTTCGTGCCTTAGCATATCCCTGTTCAGCTGCTCTTTCATATAACTCAAGTGCCTTTTTAATATCTGCTTCCACCCCAATTCCATTTTCATAATACAGGCCAAGAATATATTGTGCATAAGGATTTCCTTCTTTAGCTGCTAATTGACATGTTACAGTTACATAGCTAATGTCAATATCTACTTCAGCCCTTTTGCTATAATATTTATTGCTTTTAACTTGTATTGACAAATGTGCTTGTTTTACTCCACTATTATATAACTCAGCTGCTTTTTGTTCATCTTTTTTTACTCCAGTTCCATTTTTGTAACATAAAGCAAGACTAATTTGAGTAATGGCATCTTCTTGTTCAGCTGCTTTTCTATACCATTCAAATGCTTTTTGTTCATCTTTTTCTACTCCAGTCCCATTTTCATAACATAAAGCAAGACAAAGTTGAGCAATGGCATGTCCTTGTTCAGCTACTTTTTTATACCATTCAACTGTTTTTTGTTCATATTTTTCTACTCCAGACCCATTTTCATAACAAGAACCAAGATTCAATTGAGCTTTGATATCTCCTTGTTCAGCTGCTTTTCTATACCATTCAACTGTTTTTTGATGATTTTTTTCTACTCCAGTCCCATTCTTATAACATACAGCAAGATTAAATTGAGCACTGGCATGTCCTTGTTCAGCTGCTTTTCTATACCATTCAACTGCTTTTTGATCATCTTTTTCTACTCCAATTGCATTTGCATAACATACAGCAAGATTAAATTGAGCACTGGCATCTCCTTGTTCAGCTGTTTTTTTAAACCATTCAACTGCTTTTTGATCATATTTTTCTACTACAGTCCCATTTTCATAACATAAAGCAAGACTAAATTGAGCCTTGGCATGTCCTTGTTCAGCTGCTTTTCTATACCATTCAACTGTTTTTTGATGATTTTTTTCTACTCCATATCCAGTCCCATTTTCATAACATAGAGCAAGATTAAATTGAGCACTGGCATCTCCTTGTTCAGCTGCTTTTCTATACCATTCAACAGCTTTTTGATCATCTTTTTCTACTCCAATTGCATTTGCATAACATACAGCAAGATTAAATTGAGCACTGGCATGTCCTTGTTCAGCTGCTTTTTTAAACCATTCAACTGCTTTTTGATGATCTTTTTCTACTCCAGTTCCATTTTCATGACATAAAGCAAGATTAAATTGAGCCCTGGCATGTCCTTGTTCAGCTGCTTTTCTATACCATTCAACTGCTTTTTGATGATCTTTTTCTACTCCAGTTCCATTTTCATAACATAAAGCAAGATTAAATTGAGCCCTGGCATGTCCTTGTTCAGTTGCTTTTCTATACCATTCAACTGCTTTTTGATGATCTTTTTCTACTCCAGTTCCATTTTTGTAACATAAAGCAAGATTAAATTGAGCCTTGGTATGTCCTTGTTCAGCTGCTTTTCTATACCATTCAACTACTTTTTGATGATCTTTTTCTACTCCAGTTCCATTTTTGTAACATAAAGCAAGACTAAATTGAGCACTGGCATGTCCTTGTTCAGCTGCTTTTCTATACCATTCAACTGCTTTTTGATCATCTTTTTCTACTCCAGTTCCATTAACATAACAACAACCAAGATTAGATTGAGCACTGGCATGCCCTTGTTTAGCTGCTTTTTTGTACCATTCAACTGCTTTTTGATCATCTTTTTCTACTCCAGTTCCATTTTCATGACATAAAGCAAGATTAAATTGAGCACTGGCATCTCCTTGTTCAGCTGCTTTTCTATACCATTCAACTGCTTTTTGATCATCTTTTTCTACTCCATATCCGGTCCCATTTTCATAACATAAAGCAAGATTAAATTGAGCACTGGCATCTCCTTGTTCAGCTGCTCTGTGATATAACTCGAATTGATTCCCTTTTTTCATTCTAGTAGGACAAATTAAATGCACAAGTACTGAATAGTGAAAAACTTTTTCAGCATAGAAACAATATTGCTAAATTTTCACCTAGTTAATAGCAAGTCGTTGAATACAGAGAGTTTTGAACAATAGATGTTTTATGTTTTATATTCGCAAGGAAAAATATGCAGTATCCGAAATGTGTAACATTACAATGTGTGCCCCTACAGGTGTGTAACAATACATGTAATAGAGCCCACCCTTAACGAAGTGGTCTGTTCCGTCGCTTTTCTTCACTATATCCAGATTTCCTCTTTATAAGGAAAAGTCTTATACAATTTCCTTGTAGCTTCGTTATAAACAGGTCAATCACGTGCCATCTGTATTACTCGCCAATTTCGATATAATAATAAACGGCTAGTACTACACATCGAATGTCACGTATTCCTCAAGAGTAGTTTGTCGTGCTAATTCTACACTTGTTTGAGAGATTTTTTTCTTCTTCTTAAATTAGAAAAAGTGATTATAACGGAATTATCAACATTCAAATTCTTTTGTGCACCCTAAGCGTGCGGCGTTTGTTCTTAACAAGTTTTGTCGCATCATCGTTAACCATTATGATGAGACTTTAAGGGATGACGAATTGTGGTATGCATATTTATTTACTAATTTTACTAATAATGGTAAAGATTATCGAAATTATAACGAACTTTATTATAATAGTGAAGTTTATTATAATACAGTGTGGTTCGTTATAATATAGTGAAGTTTATTATCGAAAAACCTTGTTACATTCTTATTATTATTAGTTGACAGATTTAAAACTTCATTATTATTATAGCCAGTAACCAGGTTCACTGTGTACTACAAAAACAGTGGCTAAATATCGGATATTACTAATGCAGATATTATTAATTGTGAAACAGCTGAGCACCTAGAAAAAAGACTTCAGAAGAAATGCGATCTTTAGACCAGCATCATATTGTGAATTGTTATAATATCACCCGAGTCTTTGATTGAAGAATTTATTTCAGAGTATGGAATACGCGCTGGTTTAGAGCTCTCTAGAAACTACGAGATGCTGGAACTGATAATGAGACCGCTGTTGAGGCCATTATCAGGAACTGACCTTTCAATTTACGATACATTTATGCTTCGCGCATCTTTCAACCGAGTTGCGTGATTAGAGACAGGGATCTTTACTGGCGATGTATATTATTGGATGTTGTCTCATCTTGTTAATATTGCAATTCTTATAAGATGAGCCTGCACGAGACTTTGGAGGCATCGACCAAATAATAATAATAATAATAAAAGTGGATAGATTGAGTGCGAAAATCTGCTTTTTGGAAGGTCGCTTTTGAGGAAATTTTACAATCGGAGCTTCACAATCATTCTAAGATATTGGGAGTGTGTATTTATTGATGCAAATGACTTTATTATTGTTTCGAAGACGACAAATAAGGCACTCACAACAGAGAAGAAGAACAATCGCTATACTATGATCTATGAGAATTATACTGAACTAACTATAGTGTCTACTTACTCTCGTTTAATATCCGGCTCTACTCCCACATTGCCGACGAAATGAATATCTTAGTTGATTTGTCCTTTGGCTGGTGTGATTTGAATAGAAATCGGGAGGTGTGATTTGAATAGAGATAGGCATACGTGAATGTCTGTCTTGTCAATAATAGCTACAAGCTAATTAAAAGTTCAAAACTGTTGATACTAAATAATATGTAATAGCAATAACAACAACAACAACAACAACAACAACAACAACAACAACAACAACAACAGCAGCAGCAGCAGCAACAACAGCAACAACAACAGCAACGACAACATTCTTTCATTCCCTCTACTCGATCATTCCCGCCATTTGTTTGAAATTAAATTTGCCATACTATAAAGCTGGGTTGCCACCAATTTTTTAAGTATTAAGATTTAATTTCCACTCGGCCGCCACTCGTTTACTTGTTTAACCTGACTCCAAATCCTTATGCAACGAACCAATTAACAATCTCTCGATAAAGCTTACAACAGATGCTAATCCAAATGTCGGTATAAACAGAGTTGACTGTACTATAAAATATGCTTGATATGACGGATTCATATCACGTGTACCGTCTGGCCAATCAAATTGTATCAATAAATATCAAACATTCTGAATTACTTTAAGTGGCGTACAAAAAAAAGTGATTAAATTGTTTTAAAGCAATTTTCGGTGTGGAGATTGTCGCCTTAATCTGTAATATTTGTCGTAATTAACCGGGAAAACGTTACAATGAACGTAATTAGACGTAGCTGGAGTAAAGCTTCCTACGATAACGAAAATATTGGAGCCGTAGAAGTAGAATTAGAAAGGAGTCGTCAATGATACAATCGTAGGACTTGATAGTGTGGTGAAATATGTTCCACAGAATAATTTAGTTAATGACGGAGTTACATAATTTCAGAAGACCCATTACATACAAAGGATTTGTGTAATAATCTTATCTTTTAATGCCAAGCATTAAATCCAAAGGTTATGTAATTAGAACACGCTAAGCAGGGAAGTTCACTCGATTAAAATAACTAACTGACAAGACACATTGTCGTAAATGTCTTTGTTCGAATAGATGAATTGTGTCCACGTTTATTATACACCGTTAATGCAATTAGAATATTCTAGTTGTATTAATATGCTGGGCATGTATTAGTATGCAGGACAAACGTCAAGACCACTCGTAATTCGAAAGTGTTTTGACAATGGCTATACGGGTTCCCTTAAATAGCACTATCAACAATTTTATGTGGAGACACAAGAGTATATGGGTATGGTGTTTGATTCCGAATCGGGGGTTGCACACAAAGTATAATTACCATAAGCTTTTTGATCTACAATACGTTATGTAATATGAAATCAAATATTACAAAATGTTAGCTCGTATCACTGTAGATTGCTGCTATATATATACCCGTTGCTGCAGGAGTGATGGGGAATTTACGGTACATCCTAATCCTATCCCAATCCTATTACTATTACTATTACTATCCTAATCCGCAGAAAAAACTTCCGAATAGAACCAAGAGATTTTACAATTGATACTAAATAATTGACGACTCAACCTCTTCATACTATTATTAATCCAAACTCATTATTACACCGAGTCTTACCATACTTCGCCTATTAACATCGCATTATCACAATGTTTCAAAAGTTAAGATTATCATCACCCCGTTAGTGTGCGATAAAATGTTGTTGCAGATACCGAAATTAGAAATGGGTATAGTTACTTTGTATTTTACTATAAAAGGTTAGACATCTGCAAGACCGCTTTTCAAATGATAATGTGCCACAATATAATTTCCGTTAAAAATAGTTGACGCGAGATTGCTCTAAACTTTCGAATAGGTTTAAAATTACCATATTAATGTGATATTCAGAAGTAGATTGTTGGGGTTGAGTTCCCATTCCATCCCATCATAAAACAATACTCCATTGATGAAATCAGTGATCGTGTGACTTTTCATTATCCAAAATCGTAAATACTGTAAAAATTCAATCCATCCTTTCCCGAAACTTAATATCTACTAACTGCCGCACTTTCTTCAAGATTACATTAATTCTCAAACTTCTTGTTAGAATCGGTGTTATTGCACGGTAACAGACGTTGACCATGTCCAGCATTAATTCCAACAAACATACTTCTATGGAATTCGAAACCAAACTGGTCTTTTATATAAATGGTGCTCGTGTAGTACTTAACAACCCGGACCCAGACATCACTTTATTGCAGTATGTTCGTAGTATTGGCTTGACTGGGTGAGTGTACATATTTGGATACTAATCCATTTAATTTGTTTATCGAAAATAAACTTGATTTTTCCGGATTTCCCAACCCCCTGGCGTTTCACTTTTAAAATAACTTTCTCGTTTCAAACTTTACGGTTTCAATTATTTCTTTAGATAAACATATTCTCATTGCTCTTTTTCGTAAATGCCATTAATTATTCAATTTTTCCCTACCTAATAGTTGATAAATCATCACCCACAGCCTAGGGTTTGCTAGTATCAAATATTGACTGTTATTTTGTCGTCTTTTTTGACTTTAGAACGAAACTCGGTTGTGCAGAGGGCGGTTGTGGTCTGTATATTTCCCCCCTCCCCTTATTCCCATCTTGCCAGTTTATGGTATCCGCACAATCCTAACCAAGTTTGATATCACCCTCAGGTGCATGTACGGTATTAGTTTCATCCTACGACAGCTTAACCCAAAATATCAATCACAATTCGGTCAACGCATGCCTTGTACCGTTATGCTCGATTGAAGGAAAGCACGTTATTACAATAGAAGGCATTGGAAATGTGAATAAGCCTCATCCTGTACAAGTAGGTTTGGAAGAGAATTGTCGACGACATGTATTAAACTACATTTGAGCCACTGAATATTGACATATTGATTCTCATAGGAAAGAATAGCCGGGATGCATGGGTAAAGTATTGAGATCCTGGGAGAGAGTGGAGGTCATATACAAGCTATAGACACCATGAATAGGAATGAAGCATCGCAAGATTTGTTGGAAGCATGTCATTATTTCTGATCGAACACATATTGACTATCAAATAGATCGCAGTGTGGTTTCTGCACACCTGGCATTGCAATGTCATTATATGCGCTGCTCCGTAATAACCCAAATCCATCACCTCATGATATAGAAGAATGTTTTGATGGTAAAATGCTTGCATGACCGCCTTGGTTTCGTTTGAATCTCTTATACTGAACTCGACATCAATTTAGGCAATCTGTGTCGATGCACTGGTTACAGACCGATCCTGGATGCTGCAAAATCAGTAAGTGATAGTTTTATGTATAGAGCAAAAGATTACATAGATTACCTGATCTGAACTAAAATTGGGCCTTATCCTTTAGTTTGCTACTACACCACTTGAAAAGAAACAAGTTACTGGAAAAACAACAAATGGCATCGAAAAGGTAGCTTCCTCGTAACGTATTCCGATCCAACTATCGACGAATTTACTTACGTGTAATATTTTCAAAGGCAAACTCTTGTGGTCGTCCAGACTGTTGTCGATTATCAAAAGATGTCCCCTGCGAAAAATTACCAGATGGATTCACAAGGGTATTATTTATAAACAGCATACATCTTTCGTAGGCTTTTTTCTCTTACTTACTAACGTCTTTTTATCAAGCCTGCCTTTAAGAACTATGAACCATCTCAAGAATTGATATTTCCGCCATCATTGATGAAACACGATAAACGTGCACTTTTCTTTAGTGGCAGAAAGACAAAATGGTTTCGACCGATCAATCTTGTGCAGTTTTTACAGCTTAAGAATGAGTACCCAGATGCCAAGGTGGTGTCTGGAAACACGGAAGTGGGAATAGAGACTACTCTCAAGAATATGCAGTACAACGTTCGGATCCATGTTGGCGACTTGGAAGAGCTGAAGGGACACAAATTTAATGGTAAGAAGTCAGGATGTGAGAAAATTCTGAATGTGTATACACTTATGCTAATAATTATGGTTAATTATCTATTTAAAGACGATGGGCTGATAATCGGAGCAAATATCAGTTTGACTCAATTTCAATCTATATTGAAAGATGCTTGCCAACAATACGAGGTATCAGTCCACTTGCATTTCTATGAATTACTGGTGCAATACTGGCTGGGTTTACTCACATCAACCTTTTTCCCTCCGCAAGCCCTATAAATGTCAAGTATTCCAAGCCTTTTTATCCATCATCCGCTGGTTTGCTGGTACTCAGATCCGCAATGTAGCCACACCAGCCGGCAACATAATTACCGGTTCTCCAATATCAGATTTTAATCCCATTTTTCTATGCACGAATTCAAAGTTTACTCTAACGTGTTTAGATACGTCTTTGAACAGACGTGTTGTTCCCGCAACATCATTCTGGACTGGCTATAGACAAAATATTTGCAAGAAAACAGAGGCTCTTGAAAGCGTCTTTATTCCATTTTCAGGTAAAAGAGAATTCGTTAGGAGCTACAAGCAAGCAAAGAGAAGAGATGACGATATTGCGATTGCCAATGCTGGATTGAGAGTTGCACTTGATGAAAAGAACGTGGTTACAGATGCTAGTTTTGCTTTTGGTGGCATGAGTGGAGTTACCGTTAGAGCTTCATCAGCTGAGAAGGGTATTAGAGGAAAATCATGGGGTGATAAGGGTATGCTTAATTGGTTGATTGCAAAGATTGATGAGGTATGTCGTAATAGACTGGTTAAGATTACAAACGCAAGTTTACGCGTGCCCCCGTTCTAAGGTGTCGCTGTTATTCTTATCTTGCCACGTTGATCGATTAATTTCTCTAACCATGTCTCTCTCTCTCTCTCATTTGTCGATAAGCAATTACAACTCAGCTTTTCTGCGCCCGGTGGTATGGCATCATACCGGAAAACGCTGGCTTCGGGATTCGTTTACAAGTTTTGGCACGACATTGCTAAGAATATAGGAATCCTAAGCAAAGCAGAAATAGCAGATGCAGACAGTTTTATTAACATTGTCGAACGAGATGTTTCACGAGGGGTTCAGAGTGTTGGGAACCCAGAGTATGTTATAATCTCTGTTCACATGGTTGAATTAGGGATCGGATTGCATACCATCTCATTCAGTTTTCCTCTATTCTAGAGAAGATAAGAAAATAGTTGGCAAGGCGATTCCACACATCTCAGCTTTGAAGCAAGTGACCGGAGAAGCGATATACACTGACGATATTCCAAAACTTCATAACGAGCTTTATGGTGCTCTTGTTCTTTCGCAAAAAGCCCACGCTAAAATATTAAGGTAATGCAAAGCAGTAGTCTTTATTAGTTTACGATACTCTCTGGAGTTTGTTAGTTTACGATACTAGTTTGTTAATTCACGACGTACCGATAATCTTTTAGCATCAATGCGTCGGAAGCGTTGAAACAACACGGTGTCAGAGGTTTCTACTCTGCTAAAGACGTTCCCGGAACCAATTCCTGGGGCCCTGTAGTTCATGATGAGGAAGTGTTTGCTTCCAAAGAAGTTCATTTTGTCGGTATGTTATTCAAAAGAGATGTTTGAACAATGGGTTTCCCCAGGACTCTCAATAATATTCTTGCTTTCCGAAAGGTCAAGCTATCGGCTTGATTGTTGCCAACTCCCAAGCTATAGCCCAGGAAGCGGCGAGATTAGTAAAGATTGAATATCAAGAGCTGCCTTATGTATTAACAATTGAAGAGGCAATCGAACGGTCGAGTTTCTTTCCATTTGATAGACGTATGGTTCGGGGTGATGTCGACAAAGCAATGAAACAAGCAGACTTTGTATTCGAAGGTAAATTTGATTCGATCGTAACGACATGTGACTTTTCAAAAACTCACAATATCGCGAATTATCCTTTGTATACTCTAAATAGGGAGAACTAGAATCGGAGGACAAGGTACGTTAAACAGTACATACAGATTTTTCAATTTTAACTATATTATAACCAACTATTTTCTTTTTATCAGAACACTTCTATCTCGAAACGCAAGCCTCGCTAATAATTCCCAAGCCCGAAGACAATGAAATCGAGATTCACGCATCAACTCAAAATCCCGCTGAAACCCAACACGTAGTTGCATCTGTCCTTGGAATCAGTGCCAATAGAGTAGTTACAAAGGTTAAACGCCTTGGTGGCGGGTTCGGCGGGAAAGAGACGAGAAGTCTGCCGTTGACGCTTGCATTAGCTGTTGGTGCTTGGCATTTGAGGAGACCAATTAGATGCATGCTGAATAGAGGTGAAGATTTTATGATATCTGGACAAAGACATCCGTTCCTGGGTATATGGAAAATTGGACTGACAAAGGATGGAAAGTTTTTGGCATTGGATTTGCAGGTTTGATGGTTTATTAATTTATGGGTTGTAAATTAGTTTGAGGAGAAATACGTTTAATATGAAATTTTTGTACGTTATATGTGATTAAAGGGTTTTCTCCATAGTTATTTAGCAATGCCGGATGGTCAGCAGATTTGTCTGGAGCCGTCTTGGAACGTGCAATGTCTCATTCCGATAACTGTTATTACATCCCGAATATGAGAATACTAGGCAAGATGTGCAGATCCAATACTGTATCAAATACTGCATTCCGAGGCTTTGGAGGTACGTATTTTTACCGCGTCTTTTGTAGACAAAATGTCTATTTTTGTAACGCTACTCGTTCTCGACTGGCACTAGGTCCGCAAGGAATGATGGTTACTGAGAATATAGTTTCCGAGGTGGCTGATCGAATGGGAATGAGTGCAGAGACAATTAGGGTACGTATTATTATTATATCTTTTTACTTTTTGTTCTATACTTGGCTTTTTAATTTACTCTATTTTTAATATCTTTATCTCGCTTACGCATTTATCATATTCAGGAACTTAATTTTTATAAAGAAGGTCAAAAGACGCATTTTAACCAACCTCTAACTGATTGGTACTTGCCGGCACTTTACCATCAAGTTAAAGAGTCCAGCGATTACAATAAACGTAAACAAGAGATTGACGACTATAACGCTAGTCATAGATGGCGAAAGAGAGGTCTAGCCCTGGTTCCTACCAAATTTGGACTATCTTACACTGCATTGCATCTGAACCAAGCTGGTGCGCTAGTTCATATATATCAGGATGGCAGCGTACTAGTCAGTCACGGTGGAGTCGAGATGGGGCAGGGACTACACACGAAAATGCTTCAGATAGCTGCAGAGGCACTTCAAGTTTCTTTAGACAATGGTAACTGCGATTATATCAATGGGATATGCTTACCATAGCCGTATCAATGTTGACAAGAGTATTTGTAAATGTAGTTCACTTGATGGAGACATCTACAACAACGGTTGCGAATGCCTCGGCTACGGCTGCTAGTGTCAGTAGCGACATTAATGGATATGCTGTGCTTAATGCTTGTAAGGCGTTGGCAGAGAGGTTGAAACCGTATAGAGAAAAACATCCCACTGCTTCCTTTAAAGAGGTGAGCATTATGAGACAACTTGTCGAACGATAATTTTCCAAGTTGTTGCTTGACACACTGACATTGCTCACCAACACTGTTTTTTCTGATTTCAAAAAGATATGTAATAAAGCGTACATGGACCGTGTAAACCTGTCAGCTAACGGCTTTTACAAAACACCCGACATTGGCTACAACTGGGATACTAACGAAGGACTAATGTTTTTTTACTTTACCACTGGCGTTGCAGCAACAGAAGTAGAAATCGATGTTCTCACCGGTGAACATCAAATATTACGAACAGATTTGTGTATGGACGTTGGACGTAGTCTGAACTATGCTATTGATGTCGGGCAGATTGAGGGTGCGTTCGTGCAAGGCGTTGGGTGGTGTACGATCGAAGAGATGTTATACTTTCCTAGTGGACATGTATTTACCAAGGGTCCCAGCAATTACAAGTTGCCTGGGTTTAGGTGAGCAAATATTGAGGATAGAACTTTGAGACTAAAATTTGATGTATACGTTACGTTACTTAAAGCGTATGTGTTGTTTACAGAGACATACCGCAAGATTTCCGTATTAGCACTTTGAAAGATGTCAAGTATTCTCATTTGAAAACAATTCACAGCAGCAAAGGAATTGGTGAACCACCTTTATTCTTGGGGTCATCTGTTTTCTTTGCGATTAGAGATGCAATCGGATATGCGAGGTAACAAAATACATTCGGATGACTGTACGAATCGTTTGGATAATTTTAATCTGACTCGACGTAATTATACTTAGAAAATCGCAAGGCATCAAAGAATCGCTCTCTCTTATTTCGCCTGCTACGCCTGAAAGGATTCGCATGGCATGTCAAGACGAGATCTCTAGAGCCGCGACTGTTACAAGAAAGGACGGCGAAAAAGCCTGGGTCGTCATGATTTAATACAAATTACATAACTCATAGTGAATTCTATCGTGTTTCTCTTTTTGGCATATCAATAATCTTAAATTAATAAATTCCCTAATTATCTTATACAAGTTATCGTGAAGCGTTGCCAACAAGACGGAAAAGTTCCCTTGCTCCCAATAGTGAAAGTCAAAAATCGGGATACTTTGACAGACTACTGTACGTTCTACGAAAGATTTCTACATTGATCAATTTATTGTTAAATGTTACATACAACACATATCCTTGGAGTAATAAATCATGCATTGTATATTGTTCGTCTTTATATATATCCATTCCCATCTCTTCCGTCTATGCACTTGTATCCTTTTTACAGTTCTTTACAATACCCCTCACATACCCTATAACACACATCATATATTGCTATATTAATTCTATTCTATTCTACTTTCGGTTACTGTCGATTTATTCCAAATGATGGCCTTTCAATGACTTCCCTTATTCTAAGACTATACTGATGATCTATATCTAGTGCTCGTGTGAAATGCTTGTTTGCATTAACGCGATCTCCACGTGCTTTAAATATCGTACCGATAAGCACGTGTATCTTAGGTTCTTGAGGCGCAAGATGCAAGAGGTCCTGTGCCTCTTGAAGCGCTCGCGCAAAGTCCTCTTGTTTGAACAGTGCCTTTGCTCGCTTAAACAGCGCGAGAGGTGCTCTTGGCGATCTTTGGCATGCTTTTTCGTACATGGAATGCGCTTCTTCCGATCGTCCCAATTTTTCTAATATTTTACCATAACAACACAATAGTACTGCGCTGTTGGGGTTAATTTTTAATGCTTTTCGATAGTGTTGTTCCGCCTCATCCCGTTTCCCACAAGTCAAGTAATAATTGGCCAAACCATACAGAGCGTTGTAATGCCGAGGATTCGTGGTTAAAGCTTTTCTGAAATGCGTCATTGCCTGATCGTAATTGCGGTTGGCCATGTTCTCGTGTCCCGAAAGTGTGTGTGCATAAGTGAAAGATGGATCCAGCTGTATCGCTCTTCGGAAACATTTCAATGCATTCTGATGTTCATGACGTCGACTGAAACAGTTTCCTGCCGTTATCCATGCTTGAGGCGAGCGTCGGTCGAACTCTAAGAGTTCGTTGGCAAGAGCGCTCTGTATGTTGTCTTTGCGTATATGCCAGAGAACCGTCGAATATATTTCCATATCTTCATGACGATAAGGGGCAATGCGATGTGCCTGATCAAAGTAACCGCAAGCCTTTGTGACGAAAAAAAAAAAAGAATCAGGTTATGCAAATCGATATATCTCATCAGTGTGTGGTCTTTTACTTACCGCATCATATTCCGCCAGCTCAAAATGAGCCTTTGCCAATTGACACAGTATAAAAGGCGACTCCAACTGTTCCTTTGGTAATGTCTTGAACACATCCAGTGCAGCTCGACATTCGTAGTAGCTCATGTACGCACATCCCTTCGCCGCCTTCTTCAATAGTGACATGATTTCAGTATGCACCTCCATATTCTTTATTTCCTTCTCCTCCTTCGTCTCAAAGTCAAAGTCGTTTTCTGATGGTTGCTGCTCTTGCGCAAACTCTTCATCGATATCCTATTACAGTTGAATTAGAAGCAAAGTTAACTTTGTCGTTAATAATACATGTATTAAAATGCGCGAGTGCGCGTTATAGGGCATATATGGCTAACCATGTGTGAAGAGAGTCTTGTATCTCGTGGAGAACGTGCTCGGCAATGGTCATCATCCATAGTTGATATTGTTGAGCTATCTTCGGTGGATATACGTCGTTTCTTTTCGCGATGTTCGATTTGTTGTGTGGGTGAAGATATTGGAGATTGCTGAAGCGAAATAAACAGAAGCAGTTGTAGCGAGAGATTTTGGATTGTATTTTTGCCCGTGTCAAGCATCATGAGGAGGAGAGTCCCTTCAACTATGTTATATATAATACATAGTCCAAATGCTAGGCTACGAAGAAACATTCATATATACTATCCCATTCCCCTCAAGGGTAATTAGGGCTGCATTATACACACCTTCAATCCCAAATTTTTCGCACGACGCGCTATGTGGTATCCCTTTTCTCCTCTGGTAAACATTGGCGTTGATGTCGATGTTACTTTTCGTGAATTCTGTATATCTGTGCATGGGGCTCTTAACATGTGTTCCTTATTTGTCCGGAATATCAAATCAGGGTCGATGTCTTCTTCTTCGGGATTTCGCTCTCGATCCGCTTTTATTAGACCCATTTGGCAGAAAGCTTCGAATGCCTCCCACATGAATGGGCTTAATTTGAGACACTCTTGATAATATCTTCGCGCTTCCGCTTCACATCGTGCCCCACGACAGAGATGACCAAGAAGACATAAGACTGCAGCTTTGTCTGGTACATCCTTGTTTGGTAAAGAGCTTACGCCTGATAATTGGGATCGAGACACAACGCGTCGCGTTCAGCGAGTATTCAAATGACAAAATGACAGTAATGTGCAGACTTACCAAGAGTAATATCGGTCACTTCTGGTCGAGGCCAGACGTTTAGCAAACGTGTTTTGCCCTCTACGTACTGTTTGAGGTCAAGACAGCATCTGGCGAATAGGAAAACGCATTTTAGAGACTCTGCCTTCTTGAGTATATGGTAAGCAGATTTTATCTGTCCTGATCGATAGTAACAAGTGGCCAAAACAAATTTCGAGTTTTCGTTTGAAGGGTCCATGGCAGCAAGCCTCTCGGCCAGGAATGTTGCCGAACGGTAAAAGTGATTTTCTAATTGTTGCCAGATTGCCGCCTCCATTTTCATGAGTTTTAATGGTTCGCGAGTCTCCACGAACTTTTTGTTGAATGTGTATGAAGGTAGTTTGTCTTGTGTTCAATGTGTTGGTTACGCAACTATGGGGTCTATTTCTGATAGTTGTTTTATGGGGGGTGCAGAGGAAGAGTAGGTAAATGAATAGGTAACGGGTTTGTGTAAACAGTGTAATAATGATTTACACCTTGAAATGGAAATGAACTGTTCAAATGACAGTCAAGTGACAATTTATGGCTTGTTGTAGCAAACAAATTCATTGCGTCACACATACAGCAACTCTACTCGCAGAAGGAATTGAAGAAGGAAGAATGTATGCGACGTTATAGAATCGGTAGAAGAAAAAGGGTTCGTTGTTGTTGTTATTGGTGAGATTGTCACCAGATTATCTCGAAAGGGGTCAAATTTTGAATCAGATTCAAGGGGTGAAATTTCTGCATATTAATACTCCCAATGATAGGCGAAACCGGTCTCAAAAAATACCGCATTTGGTATACAAATAGTCAATCGATTTGCAGATTTACTATTCGATTGGACACCTAATTTTTAATGATACTAAAATACACAACAGGGCTGTAGGTTCTTTATATGGCAATCGAATATTCTCGAATGGGTTTCAACAAAAGCGAGTAAGGAAGCATGTTTTGCTCACGCATTAAAAATATGGGCAACAGGCGATTAATACTCATATAGGGTAATAGTAATAGTAATAGTAATAGTAATAGTAATAGTAATAGTAATAGTAATAGTAATAGTAACGGATATTCAGATCAGATGATCAGATTGTATGATCAATGCGATATCAGCCTTTCATTGTTTTCACAGCAAGGAAATCACTGCGGCTAAACGAATCATTACTCAGACATTAGCGCATTATAACCTTTTGGTTTCTCTATCTTGTTCCTCTTTTCGGACAGAGCAGAAAGTGCTGTATTAAATGCTGAGGTACTTATGCTTAATGTCGAAATGCTGTACCTTCAATCGCTTACCTGAATAAGGATTGCTGCTGCCTCTTATTGCTAGTTTACACAAAAAGTTTAATAATGCTTGCGTGAAATGGTTCAAGAAGGCAGACGCATATTAATATTGTCCGAGTCTCGGGGTTATCGGGTCTAACAGTAGTTAGACATGCATAAGAATAACCATAAATACCCTACCGCCATTAAATTTTAGAATCCAGTTAGACCAAAGTGTGGCTTCCTAAGTGTCCGGTCAACATCCTCCGGTTCGCGCATTAAAATTGCGAAATGTAATAGTACAAAATAAAAGGCCAATTTACCGTGCAAAGCATACACATCATGCATATATTTTGTTTATATCAACAGCAAGTAGTAGTAGGTATCCCTTTAAGTAATACTCATGAAGAATTAGAAAGTTACGTCTGTTACGTTCAGTTTCACGGAAGATCAAAATTTGATCCAGGGTACAGCGCAGCTAGTCTTGAAGAAACTCTTTATATCTCAATAGATGTTGCATCGTCTTTGCCATTCTTGCTTCCATAAGCTGGCTTAACCCGGCATATTTCAACCTCCTAAACAATAGACACTTTCGTTCAGCAACAAAGACGCACAACAATGGAACCGTTACTAGAACAGCAACTAGTAATATCCTTTAACGCGATTAATACCGACGTGTCGTAATACTTGTGTACGAACGCTCTCCCACATGTATCGATCCGATAATATGAATGAATTCATTAACTTTCGATTGCATGTACAATGTAAACTAACCTTGACTATTTAAAGGACTCGTGGTAGTGGTTCTGGCAAAGAAGCCGATGCATCATTTCGCCCGAAAAACTAGCAACAACGGAAAGCGATGGAAATTTATCTTTCATTTGCTGTAGAACTGTTGCATGTCAGATCGGAGTAATACAGAGAATCAGTAACAATAATATAACATACTTCGGCATTAATAATATTACCTTGGCTGCTGCTATATAACCAGTTAATATTCACACTATAAACTGCTCGATGCTTAATTTTATATGGATTCTATTACTGTTACTATAAAGAAATTAAGTTTACACATAAACGGCTTAGTTTGAGATCGACAAAATACTGTATATACATGGTTAATACTGATGCAAGATTTAGGAGGTGGCGGAGAGCAGGCGGTGCAGTTGACCAATAGCATTGCATTAAAGTTGTATCACAATTTTTTGGACTCGTATGATTATGATGTTTATTGACATATTAGTAATACTAACCAAATTAGGGTTAATTGTGGAATATCACCCGATGGAGAAAAACAATGGGGTTGCGTCCCACTTATCATCTCATGAACGAGGTAACAAATACTATACATTCGCTACCGAGAAATCAAACCAAATCCAGAACTCCAATATTGCAATATCATTAACCCTCCCACGAAACGTCAGCACGATATATTAATGTCTTTCGTAAACATTGCATAATCTCGACATCAAAACATTTCAAGGAAACCTAAAGTCAAGTTAATATATTGTTTACATTGAAGAAAAATAAAAACATAATATTGGTACAATTTCCAGTCGTGTTCAAAACCGATCGCACTTCCTCAAATCGCTCTCGTTTCCGTACTCCAATCTTTACTAAGGCGCACGGCATCTCATCGTCAATTCTCCCACTCCACTCATTCCACTTTCTTCGTTTTATCCTCAGTTTTCTTGAACAACTTATAGGTGCCAAAGAGACCGAGACAAAGTGAAGCGACCACCCACATAAGAATATTCTTCCAGTCCGACTCACCCCGGCTCCTCAAAACCTTTACTACATATAGTGTTTCCAATGAATGTACAACAATGACAAAGTATGTTATGCCCCGACACACATCAGGTCCAACAAACTCTCGTAAAGCAGCCACAGGCGGGGGTTGATATTCAGGAAAAAGATCAAGATACAGCTCAAATGATACGAGGCTCGCGCCAATTAACAGCGACAAGAAAGCTGGGGGATCGAAGGGTACGTGTTGGGAGGCCATTGTCTTTGATGAAGGTCGTGTGCCGATGTTGAACAGCTTATATAGTGCGATGAAGCAAGTTATATGCTTACAGTTCGATGTATTTGCACGTGGCAAAATCTGATATAAGGTATAAGTTTGATTATCTATCGCATCATCGCAAATGACAAATTGATCACAAGGGCAACCCATGCATATTTGCACAATCTATTCATTTTTGAACGTGCATATAATGCATCAAGGGTCAAACTGTAACCCGCAAGAAATATCATCTTTGCTTTCTTATTTGTTTCGTAGATAAATTTCTTCAATGGTATTCTTTACACTGGTCAACTTTAACTTTATCAGAACTGGCCGCGTTGTGCACGGGCAAATTTTCAAGGGTAGTGTTACGATCAATATAGAATGTAACACAAGTCTAGAATGTAACACCAGTCTAGAATGTAACACAAGTCTAGAATGTAACACAAGTCTAGAATGTAACACAGTCTAGAATGTAACACAGTCTAATGTAATCATCAGACCACCCTCCATCTCATGAAGTAAAATTTCCTTTATAAAAGAACATTCTATGAAGGGACTAGAACATAATTTTGTAGAACGTTTATATTTACATTTACCTCTGTATAAGAACACTGCATATTAATCATTCCGGCTGAAGAACCATGATCATTTTGGAAAATTATTCTAACTAGAAAAGAGAGACCGATCAGAATCCAGACCTTGATGTAATCATGGTTACGTACTTGATCGATAGTTTGTTAGTAATAGTGTTTGATTGATTTAATAAATACTATCAACGTTTGCTATACAATTTTGAGTAAATTCTATAAGAGAACACCTATGATAGAACATAAATTTGGCTGTCCCGACTGTGTTCTTTTATGGAGGTCCGACTGTACACAGTGTTAACGAAGTCATTAATCTGAAATCTTCGTTATTCTGTGATTTTATTATGGCTGGCGTACACAATACAAATTAAATGTAATCGTGTTGCTTAAAGTTTGCAATTCTACGTTTAACTCCTCTTGCATGTATAAACAAAGACTGTCAATATTATTAATAGCTTCATGATGATTGTACCACTCTTTGTTTTACTAACAGTAGACTCCCCAATCCCATACTCGTTCGCTATTTCAATATTTTTCAAACGTGGATTGCTCTCTTTCTTCTGACACAGTTCCGTTTTTGGGGCAATTTTAAGTATTGTTCGTGATTTTTTTGACGTGGATGCTTTGTCTTTATTGTGACGTTTTTTGGAAGGCATGTTTCGTTATTATTTGAAGGTGACACTTATAGAGTGCAAGCGTATAATAGAAGTAAAATGCTTTTACACAATAAACTGACACAACGATGTGGAAGCTTTAGATCTTAATTGATGGTAGATTGAAAGATAGTTACGTGTAATTCCTATAACGAACTTCGTTATACAAGTAAATTTCAAGTGAATGCTTTATTTGTGGATCTATTGAAATCGTTATATAGCATTTTATATATAAATCTTCGTTAATCTGAAATTATTCTGTTAAGAGTGAACTGGTTCCAGAAAAATACTTCGTTATAAGCAATCTTCGTTAAAGTGAATTTCACTGTATAATGCATTCAACTAATCGTTATTAATAGAAGATAATAGTTACGAAATTTGTCTTCTTCCGTAGTATCGTGATCGTTATTGAAATTATCAATTAATTCATCTTCAAGTTCGAAGGCTTCTGAGAAATTTACTTCCGTGTTTTCTTCTAATTCGGCCAATTCGTATATAACCTTGTCATCATCATTATTGATTTGTTCTTCCAAATCGCTGTTTTCATCAAGAGTATATTCGGGTTGAGTCTTATTGTCTTCATT